>CM060452.1:139015309-139160309 GCA_030545235.1 Helianthus tuberosus
TTTAAATTAAAAATGTAAGATTGACATTAGCTAAGTATTTGTAATCAAATGCCTTGATTTTCTCATCTCTCTCTCTCTCTCATTTTAATTATGTCTCCAGTATTTTAATTATAAGAGATTGAACGTCTTTAAATTTTGTTAGACCATCATAGATTACAACATTATCATTCTAAATTTTCAGCTCTCATATGTTGGAGTTGATTAATGAATATTGTAGGTATTCTTATCAATTAAGAAGAAGATGATAATGACAAAATTTTGAATGTTTTTTTTTTTTTTTTTTTTGAAATACCCTGTTTACAAATTATTTAATTTTCAAATATTCGTAGCACCATTCTTTATCCATAGATTTTGTTTTAATTTTAACTTTAATATTGTTTTTATTTTATTATCCGTATATATAGATATCATAATATATTGTTTTTAACTTTTTTATAATTTTCAATAAATATTGCAAAGTTTCTATGAAATTGAAATTGTAATTATTTTTAGACATTAAATTATTTTTTAATATGTAATGAAGTTATTTATTTTTGCTATTACCAACATAATCAAACACTGAGTAAAAAAACTAAATGATCATGAGTGCAAGGATTATACGTATATAGTATGCATAATCGATACGTGAAATAATCAATTATAAAAACTAGGGATCACTTTGATACATAAATGTTTCTCACTCTACACACATATGTGTCTCGCATATCACGCAAAGATACAAATATATTTCATTCGATACACATATGTACATTGTTGTTGTATATTACGTTTACACATACATGTAACTTGTTTGGTTCTTGTTGCTTTTATAATTTCATACAAATCTACGTATATGTGCATATATATTATATTCTTTGTTATGGATATACACATATGTATATTATTATGTGTATACACATATGCATATTACGAATTTACATACATGTGACTTGTTTCGTTTTCATTAATTTCATAATTTTTATATGAATCTATTGTGTGCATGCATAATATACTATATGTTGTTAATATACACATATATAACCATTTCTAAATATAATACACAAATGCATAAAAGTATGTACACATGTGTATAAACTAACAGCTACGCATCTTGTATAAATTGATAGTTAGCGAGATGTACACATGTGTATAAACTAACGGTTGTGTATCTTGTATAAACTGATAGTTAGCGAAACTGTACACATGTGTATAAACTAAAATCTGTGTATCTTGTATAAACTGATAATAGTGAGACTGTACAGATGTGTATACACTAACAACTTTGAATCTTGTATATACCAAAACTAGCGAGATTTTAGGGATTTTGATTATATTGTTTAATAAATGCAATTTAAAAAAGACGAAAATATCTTTCTATCAATTATTTTAAAGGGAAGTTATAACATTACAATTACAATTTTGTCATTGTTTCAAAATCTCTAGGTGATGTAATCCAATAACTTAGATTAGTTCACACATTTCATTCTCAACCGAGTAATCACTCTAGAAACCTACCATATATATATAGGGTGAGGTTCCTGTAAAAAGGACCTTTTTCGTGAGAAGTGTGAGAAGGCATAGAAATTGACATGTAGGCATAATGTTTTGGACTTAGGCATGATGTTTTGGGTTATTTTGGCAAGAAAAATACCAAACATAACAATTTCAAACACAATGCAACATATTATGGGAGTGAAATTCAAAACACACTCCTTAACACTTAAAACACACTACTTAACGTTCTTGGCACGGTGTTTTATGTTTTAAGCCTAGAATTCATTGCATTGTGTCTTAAATTGTTATGTTTGGTGTTTTTCTTGCCAAAACAACCCAAAACATTATACCCAAGTACAAACCATGATGCCTACATGTCAATTCTTATGACTTCTCACACTTCTCACGAAAAATGTCCTTTTTACAGGATCCTAAGACTATATATATATATATATATATATATATATAGGTAGAGGATCCTGTAAAAAGTGCTCAAAGTGTGAGAAGTGTATTATAACACTATATATAATACTATATAACACCATATAAACACCGTATAACAATATGTAACACCATATAATACCATATAACACTATGTAACACTATATATCATTATATAACAAATATAACACTATAGGTTGTCTGATAGCATGTCTATGATAGATGTATAGTGTTATATTTGTTATATAATGATATATAGTGTTACATAGTGTTATATGGTATTATATGATGTTATATATTGTTATACGGTGTTTATATGGTGTTATATAGTATTATATATAGTGTTATAATACACTTCTCACACTTTAGGCCCCTTTTACACTATCCTTACCCTATATATATATTCTTGCAAGAAGAAAACTAAATTAATCTAGGCCCTATATTTTTTTGATCAATGGTTGTGAATCAAGATATTATTGTTGTCCACTTTCAATTAATGTTTTAATTAATAAGGGTAGAATAGACAATTTGATGTATAACACTATTAAATATTATAAAGTGTTACTCCAATCTCATTAATGCCACCATAATTTTCTCCTTTACCATCATTAATGTGTTGGCTCCTACACCAATTTTATAAGGAATGACTAAATTATTTAAAGTGTTGTGTCCTACACATATAATATTATATGTCGTAAAATTATTTAAAAATGATGGGAACCTACACATTTTGTACCCTACACCAAAACATTGTTTTCTTGGTGTAGGAAACGTTGTTAGTATGGTGTAGAAAACGTTGAATATGTAGGATCATGTGCATGAATGTTTTTTTGTGTAAGATGCACAACTATTTTATAGGATAGACTCATTAAATGATTAGGGTTTATTAATTTAAATAGCAAAAATAAAGGGTAGACTAATTAAATGATTGGTTTAAATTACCTTTGTACCCTTTTATTTTTTTATTCTTAATTTGTGATTCTTCTCATTTGAACTCTCCACTATATATATATATATATATATGGAGAAGATCATGCGAGAACCACCTCTTATTGCGAGAACCGCGAGAACACAACAAAAATGCCTAAAAATAGCTAAAAATCACACAAAAAATATTTTTTTTAATATTTTTTATATAAAAATCGCTACTTTTCGAAGCCAAAAAAAAATTAAATTTTTTTTTTAAAAAAAATATTTTTTTGGCCACTAAAAGTAGCGATTTGAGCATAAAAATATTAAAAAAAAAATTTTAGACCTTTTTTTTTTATTTTTTTTAGATTTTTTTAGGTTTTTTGGGGGTTTAGTTTTTAGCATTTTAGCTTGTGGGGGGTTTATGTTTTTTTTTGGGGGGGGGGGGGGTGGGGGGGTTAGGTTTTTTTTTTGGGTTTTTTGGGGGTTTTAGTTTTTAGCATTTAGCTTTGGGGGGGGGGGGGTGGGGGTTAGGTTTTTTTAGCTATTTTAGGTTGTTTTCACATTGGTTCTCGCGGTTCTCGCAATAAATGGAGTTCTCGCATGAGCCCCTCCCTATATATATATATATATATATATATATATATATATATATATATATATATATATATATATATATATATATATAGGGTAAGGCTAGGTAGAAAACCCTATCTATATGAAAAACCTTAGAAAACCCAACCTCCCGACATTTTTTTTTTTTTTTTTAAATTTAACACATGTAATATACATGTTTTTAAGAGTTTTGGGCCAAAAAAATCAAAAAAGCGCCGAGGGGATCTTTTCAAAAAAAAAAAAAAAATTTCAGTAGTTTCTGGCATTTTTGGCTAACACATGTTAGGCGACCGGACATGGCTGAAATTTGTTTATTTTTTTAAAAAAAATCCCTTCGGCGCTTTTTTGTTTTTTTTGGCCCAAGACACTCTAAAACATGTATATTACATGTGTTATTTTTTTCAAAAAAAATGTCGGGAAGTGGGGTAAAAATGGGTAGAGATTTGGGTTTCCAGAGTTTTCTAAGAATTTTAGGGTTTTCTGTCTATCTTTATCCTATATATATATATATATATATATGTATATGAGATAATCATGATAAAAAAATATATATAATAACAATAATTAAGCTCTTAGATATTTGTTGGATATTATTAACATAGCAAAAGTTATGACCATTTAAAAATCGTGTAGAGGTATAAGGTGTAACTACTAACTAATTATCTATAATTTTGTTATAGATGAGAGTTTAATCACATGACATTTTTTAGTTATTAAACATTCTAGGTTTAATCATTTGTACACTAAGGCATCATGTACTTGAACCTTTAATACACAGGTCAATACTAACCAAGAAAACTATCAAAAGTTCGACAAAAATTAGTAGGTCGTCTTGGTACTTTTTGAATTTTTTTTAAAATTATAGTTTTTAAGATACGACAAGAATACGTTAAAGAATTATAAGTTTGTTGTGGAGGGAGAAAAGTGTAACTAATTACCCATAATTATGTTAAAACTTAGGTATTTAAGTGTAATAAGATGGGGGGCTAAAATATAATTATTGTTTAAAAGACCATTTTACCCTAATTTTAGGGGTGTATTTATAAATTCATAGGGGAAAAGTTCTTATTTTTTTTTGTATCTTAAAATATTGTTACCTCATGCATTATAATATAGTATAGATATCTCTAGCTTTTATACCTATAGTTCATATATTTCATATTTTATATTTCCATTTCGTATAATTATACTTTCATTTTATTTATTTATACCTCAATTTCATTATTTATAAGCAAAAGTTTTAGCTCAGTTTTGATTTTTGCTATTAATTGAAACTAAATGAACCAAACAAAAAACCGTCAATTTAACCGAATAAACTGAGGTGATTAACCAAAACTGATTAGTTAATGAAATAGACTAACAATGAATTTGGTTTCGGATTCGGTTGAGGATAATAACCGAACTGACCGAACCATGCATAACACAATGAAATGGATTAATCAATTACTTCGCTTTTGATATATATATCTACTAACCAATTACTTCGCTTTTGCTGTATATCTATCATAATGATCGTATAATAAATATTATATGAATAAAAAATAACAAAAACAAGTATCGCAATGCGATGTGTCGCTCCAACCGTATCGCACGGTCATCCTGCTAATAATACATTATATATAATACAATTATCAAGTTTTGTGAAGAGAGATTTGACTTTTTTCCCTTTGCCTTTTCTTGTTTTTTTTGTAATTTTGTATACTTTTACCGCTCAAATTTCAACATTTACAATTATAACTCCTTAACTCTCTAAAGATTCTGTAATATAGTTTTACGTCTTTATTTTTTTATGTACGTGGGAGTATTAATTTAAGTTGATTTATGTTTCCACATAATTTTTTTCGGAAATGAGTTAGATCAAATAACACGTTTCTAGCTTATTTTAATGGACGTTTTTTTTAATATATGTTTTGACGTAAAATTTTTATGGAAAGCGTCAACAACTTGCGAGACAATTTACTAGTTTAATTAATCAAACATTTAATGAAGTCGGACTTTAAAATACAAATAGCAAAAAATAAAAAAAAACTACTGTTTAATTATTGAACATGGTTGCAACTAGAAGATGGGTAGGCGGTAGGCCCTACCGGCCCTACCCCAAACATATATTTGACTTCCTGATTAGTTCATAGATTTTATAATTATCCATGCGTAGTGGGCAAGAACCACTCTTTAGCGTTTTGCGTCATGTCGCAGCCCAGTCACTAAGGGGCATTGTTGGGTGTTTTTTCTAAAATGGGTGTAGTGGAGAAGTGGACATTATGTTTAAAGGGTGTAGAGAATTAAATATAAATAAAAAAACCAACCAAAAAACCTATTGGCTAAAAAAAAGAAAGCTCAATCATGATTGGGCAAAAAATTGCCCCATGAGCGTGTTTCAAACAACGCCAAGAACCATTTTTTCGCGAAAAACGCTTGATCACGCCCATGAGGGCAGCTCCGGGGCGTTATTGAGCGTGTTTGGGCAATTTAAAAAAAAACGCCCACTACAGGCGGTCTTAGACATAGATTTACGCATAAGTGGGTACTTAGACTTAGATTCATACCTGGTGGTGGTGATGGTCGTGCGATTGGTGGTAAATTTGGTGGGGCTGATGGTTGGATGACCGGAGTGGTCTGATTAAAAAACCGATACGTCTGATATCTAAAGGTACACATAGGTACAAGAATTCTTCCTCCAACTCTCCCATTAAAATACAGTGCAATTCGGTTGATTATATCTTCCAAGCAATCACTACACTGTATCTCCGACAGGTCAGGAGTACACTGCACAAGCCCATAGATCGTTGAGTTATCAGGACCAGTCGTGTTCCCGCTGGCAAACTTCCGTAGAGGACCGCCAGCGGATGCATTACCTCTCAGATCCTTCATTAGTGGCCCCAAAGCACCGTTGAAGCGATCAATATCCGTTGCATTTCGCGGGTTTGCCAGATACACATAGAACTTTAGTCGTGTGCTTCCCAATATAACATCGTTAGAGTATCTCAACATGCAAAGGTCATAGTATCCTATTGCTTCCTTTTGGGTGGGGCAGAGTTGCCGCAAATTTACAAGAATTTTTTTTAGAAATGGTGTATTTTGAATATATTTTTAGGATAACGGGGAAGTCAAAAAAAAAAAAAAGGTTTTTGGTGTATCCGCTATTAGGAATAGCGGATTAGGAAGGAAATTAAATTGTGTTGCAGCAATGCTCAGGTAGGTGTCAGGTGGGTGTCAGAGGTTTTTACTAATCCTCTATTCTCAATAGAGGATTAGGAGGAAACCCTTAACCATGGTTCCAAACTCACCTGAGACCAAACATAAGTGTTTCCTCCTAATCCTCTATTGAGAATAGAGGATTAGAAAAACATCTGACACCCACCTGACACCTACCTGAGCATTGCTGCAACACAATTTAATTTCCTTCCTAATCCGCTATTCCTAATAGCGGATACACCAAAAACCTTTTTTTTTTTTGACTTCCCCATTATCCTAAAAATATATTCAAAATACACCATTTCTAAAAAAAATTCAAATTTACAAGGGAGTCAATAAGACATCTCAAGCACACATCAGGGTCGATGTCGCCCCGACAAAGGGCGACCGAATTGACTGTATCATTCCCTTGCCCGGTGGAGAGATTGTAAAAACCATAGCGGTAGTTGGTGGTGAAGAGGGCCGAGAGACTGTTGAGATTTCGTTGGTAGTCG
The DNA here is from genome assembly GCA_030545235.1 of Helianthus tuberosus. Taxonomy (NCBI): domain Eukaryota; kingdom Viridiplantae; phylum Streptophyta; class Magnoliopsida; order Asterales; family Asteraceae; genus Helianthus; species Helianthus tuberosus. The sequence goes on from CM060452.1 coordinate 139,022,437, forward strand.
CTGTTTACAGAATAGTTAGCGGCGTTTTCGCAGAAGTATGAAACGAAATCTGGTTGGGCTAAGGCAAGGTTGGTGTTATGAATTAAATATATGAACATAAAAGATAACAACCATTGGAGCAAGTTTCCTGCAAGGATGAACATAGTTGTGTGATAGCAGAAAGAGGAGATGTAGAATAATTCAGTAGTTGGGTCATAAATACAAAAACTATTGACCGGGTCAGATGGAAGTTAATTATGGATAGAAATTTCAAGGAAATCGAGAACACATGGTCGACCACTTTATTGGAATTGAATTCGCTAACAGTATGGATTCCAGAATGAGAAGATAAAACTTGTTCTTGAATTGAATTGGTAAATCAAAAATGATACAGGAATATTACATATATACGAAGGCTTCCATTCGGATAACCGTCACTACTTAGGATAAACGTACAATAATAATAATGTTACGTAAACTATATATTATATCTAAACTAACATATATATATATAGGGGCTGGTTAACGTACAAATGCACTTATCGTACATTACGTACGTTACAATCTCAGCCGTCAGATCATTTTCCCGCATTGAAAATCGCATGTGAAATTGAATTACCACATGCGAAATTGTTACCAAAATTATCACATGCGAAATTGAATTACCACATGCGAAATTGTTACAAAAAAACAACCTGCTATTTCATCAAAATTATCACATGCGAAATTGAATTACCACATGCGAAATTGTTACAAAAAAACAACCTTCTATTTCATCAAAATTATCACATGCGAAATTGAATTACCACATGCGAAATTGTTACAAAAAACACCTGCTATTTCATCAAAATTATCACATGCGAAATTATTACAAAAAAAAAACAACATGCGATTTTCATTGCGGGAAGATGATCTGACGGCTGAGATTGTAGCGTACGTAATGTACGATAAGGGAATTTGTACAGTACCTATATATATATATATATATAGGGGAGAGTTTAAATGAGAACACCTATTTTTTGTGAGAACCATGAGAACAAATCTCAGCCACTCATTTATTTCCCTTGTGTTTTAATTAAAAGGTTAAATTGGTAATTTAACCTTTCCCTATCTTCTTATTCACGTTAGATTCGTGACTTCTTATTCACGTTAGATTCGTGAAAAATCAATAGAAGTGTTTTCGACTCGCTCATAATCAATCTCGTGATCAGACGCATTTGATTGTGGATTAGGGTTAGGGTTGTTCAATGATGTTGAACTCATTATCATCAGTTCGGTTGCAGTAGTTTGGCGCATTTGATTTGAGTTCTTGCTAATCAGACCATTTGATTGGATCCTAACCCGCAGGTAGTGTTCGTACACTTAATTCCAATTCCATGTTGTACTAAGTTCGTAATCGATTGATGATTTTGTACCATGATTTCAATTCTTTTTTGAGTTCTTAATTTGCCCTAATTAGTTCTGTTAATTAGAAGGGCTGGTTGAAGTAGGCGGTGAATCAACTGTTCAGGAGCAAAACAACATGATGTCGAATGTGTCCAGATCTGATGATGCACTGAACAATAGTGAATCAACTGTTCAGGAGCAAAACAACATGATGTCAAATGTGTCCAGATCTGATGATGCACTGAACAATAGCTCTGATGATGCACTGAACAATTCCATTAATACCAATGTTGTTGATGAAGAAGGTACTACTACTCTAGATGTTCACAAGACGATGGCTAAACGTTATTGTACAATTTGTGGTGTTTGGGGTTATCATGATGCTAGAAATTGTCCAAAAAAATGAAAGTCTATGGTTCAACATGTTTTTCAAGTAATTTTAGTGTGTATGTATTTGTTTCTTATTTTAATGCAATATCAGTATGAGTGTTTATTCTTCTGAATTGTGTGTGCCTTGATGTTTTATCATTTATGTTGTATTGTTTAATGAGGCTTGTGTGGTTGTTTAAGATCTTGAAAGCAGACATGTGTAAAAGCATCCTGTTCAGATTTACACATGTGTAACTGCTGATGGCTTTCTTTTCATCTTGTTCATATTTAATGCAATATCAGTATGAGTGTTTATTCTTCTGAATTGTTCACATGTGTAATCGCATACAAACAAATGAGGCTTGTGTGGTTGTTTAAGATCTTGAAAGCAGACATGTGTAAAAGCATCCTGTTTAGATTTACACATGTGTAACTGCTGATGGCTTTCTTTTCATCTTGTTCATATTTACACACGTGTAACTGTTTGTGCTATTCTTTGTGTTATTGATGGCAAGTCTTTATCATATCGTAATCCGATGTTCCATATATTCTATTTTATGTTATTTTAGAGCCACATATACAAGATTTTCAGGAATCGGTTCGTAGTACTTTTTATCATTCACCGAATGGCACTAGATATTGGATACCCAATGTAATGGAAGCTTATAGACCTGTTTTGGGTACGGTATTTGCTAAAGAGGAAGATGCAGCTTCCATGTATCAGTCATATGCTGAGAAAGCTGGGTTTGATATTAGGTTGTCGACAACTAAGAAATCAAAAGATGGTACTGTTACACTTAGGTATATTGTTTGTAGTAGATCGGGAAAGCCCAATTGCCAAAATGCTGATTCAATGGTTTTGAAGTCATCTTCCAAGTTGCCTCGTAGCAGTAATTACAAGGTTTCAGACTGTAAAGCTAAAATAAAGGTTAAAGTTTTCAAGGGTTATCCTGGTTTACGGTTATATGAATTTGTTGAGTCTCATAATCACCCGTTAGTTTCAATTGAGAACATGGATTTGACGCGCAAGAGGCGGCAACTAGAATTTAGCGACCAAGATTTCATTCATAGGCTAAGTTTAGCTAAAGTTGGCCCGTCAACTGCCTTTAAGATGCAAACTGTTTTGAAAGGGGGACAACACAACGTCCGTGGTACCAATATAGAATATAAAAATTTCAGCAAGGATTTAAGAGGTTTCATTGGTAAAGGAGATGCTCAAATGGTTGTAAATATGATGGATAAACGTAAAGTTAATTTAGAAAATTACTATTGCCATTACATAATTCGTCGTGGAGAGCTTAGGTCCTTATTTTGGGCAGATGAGGTTATGAAGTGCAATTACAGAGTTTTTGGCGAAGTGTTAGCTTTTGATGCCACCTACGGAACTAACCAGTAAGAATTTGTTTGTTTTTTTTTTCTATTTTCAGTTGTGTATTTTTTATATATTATTTATCATTATGTTGTAGGTATAATATGATTTTTGTTCCTTTTACGGGGGTTGATCACCATAAGAATTGCGTAACATTTGCGGCTGCTCTTCTTTATGATGAAACTATTGAATCGTTCACATGGATGTTGGAACAATTTCTTGAAGCACATGGTAAGTGTTTCTATTTTACACATGTGTAACTTTGCTTCACAAAGTTTATGTTTTACACCATAAGAATAGCGTAACTTTGTTTTATAAATTCTCAGGTAAACAACCGAGGTTAGTGTTAACCGACCAAGACCCGGCAATGAAACAAGCCATAGCTAAAGTGTTCAATGAATCTGTCCATCGTCTATGTATGTGGCATATTATGGACAAACTTCCTCATAAGGTACATTAAATTAAAAATAATTAATCTTGTCAGTTTTACACATGTGTATTTATGTTTTTCTAGTTTATGTGTTTTTATTAAACGTGTGTAATAATGGTATTTTATTTTTAAAAATTGTATCTACAGATTGATGGTGATGTGTTACAGAATACCAACTTGAGGGTACGTATACATAAGTTGGTCTGGAATGTTTTTATCACTCCTGCCACATTTGAGAAGCGATGGGAGTTATTGATAAATGATTGCAACTTGCAGCGTCACAAGTGGTTGTCTGATATGTTTTCTATTAGAGATCAGTGGGTCCCAGGTTATTTTAGGGACATACGAATGTGTTGTTTAATGAAAACAACGTCTAGATGCGAAAGTTCAAACGCACTTTTTAAGGTATACTCTAGCGCATCGAATACTCTGGTCCAGTTTATGTTGTGTTTTGAGATGGCAATTGATGGTCAACGCTACCGGCAACGGGTTTTTGAGCATAAAACCGATTCAACATCTGCTGCCTTATGCACTCCGTTACCTATAGAAGAACATGCATCACTTGTATACACCAGAAGCATTTTTAAGGAGGTCCAAAAGGAGATATCTAAAGCCTTATTATCATGTATGAATGGTAGACCTGATGTCGTTGATGGTTATGAACTTTATACGGTTTCTCACTTTGAAAAAGGGACCGTTATTGGTGATTACACGGTAATTTTTTTGGTTTCATATTTTTATTTCTGTTTTATCCTTCATTTGTTTAGATATATACCATTATCAATGTGTCATAATAGATAAAGTTATTATATTTGTGTAATTAAGACACTTACACATGTGTAAATAAGCTGTTTACACATGTGTAAGTAAGCTGTTTACACATGTGTAAGTAGGCTGTTTAGACATGTGTAAGTAGGCTGTTTATACATGTTTTTAACTGTTTATATATTTGCAGGTTAAGATCAATCTGAGTGATAACTCAGTTACATGCTCATGTATGTTATTTACACGCATTGGATATCTATGTCGTCATGTTTTTTCTGCATACCGATTTCGAGGCATAAACAAAATTCCTGACAAGTATATAGCCCCTAGGTGGAAAAAAGATGCATTGCCTAAGAAAGTGTTCAACCTTGAATTCCGTTATGGTGTTGACAACTCAGAAAGCTTTAAGCTTAGGTCAGAGGCGTTGAATTTAGCTCAGCAATGTGGTGATCGATTACGGGGTGATTCAGTAAAGCTTGCTTGGTTTGTGGAGCAAATCAAGGCTATTAAGAACAAAATTTTTGAAGAGGTCCCAACTGATCCAAGTTCTAAGAATAAAGGTGGTGTCTTTGAAGAATTGGTTGGAGAATCACAACCTGATAGTGTTTCTTTTGTGGCTCCCCAAGGTATTAGGAATAAAGGATGTGGGACATCTCGTCGTTTGATTGGCCCGGGAGAGAAAGCCAAGGTTAAGAGCAAGAAGAAAAAAAGGAATTGCAAATTGTGTGGAAAACGTGCCTACCATGATACTCGTAACTGTCCTACAAAAAAAAAAGAAAAAACAAAAACGTAAACAAAGTCACAGTGACGAAGATAATGATGAAGAAAATGATGAAGATATTGATGAAGATAGCGATGTAGATGGCGATGAAGATAGCCACGGAGATAGTGATGGTGAATGAAGTTTTTTATTTTCTTTTAGTTTTGATGTTGGATTTTAGAGTTTTAATATACACATTTATAAGTTCTCTGTTTTACACACGTGTAAGTGTTCAGTTCGACTTTTTATGTTTATGATTTACATATGTTAAGGGTTTTTACATATGTGTAACTTTCTTATTCATACAATGCCTGCAAACATGACACCCCTAGTTACCGACACTGGTCCTTCAGCCGAGTCGTTGCTTGGGTCAGCTGTGGTCCACAGAATCTGGCCATTGTTTGCATCTAAAGCCACCTAACCAGTTGCGGTTGTGGTCCGGTTAGATGGTGCGAACGTGAAAGGCATAAGAGTCGAATGCAATTCTCTTGGTGTGATTAGGTTTTGTTTGGTTCGCTTATTCTAGTCGAATTATAGAATTAAGTTTTTAAAACTATAATACTAAAACAAGTTATACCAGTGACTTTTTATTAGTCTAATCACTAGTGAGAAACCGTATAAAGTTCAAACATAGACATTGAAGGAATCTTGAAAGAGCTTCCGAACGATGGGCGTATTCCAAAGACAAAGATTGTATGCACGCTTGGGCCGGCTTCTAGGTCAGTAGCAATGTGTGTGAAGCTTCTAAGAGCTGGTATGAATGTTGCCAGGTTTAACTTCTCACATGGGACCCACGATTACCATCAACAGACATTGAACAATCTCAATATAGCAATGCAAAATACTCAGATCTTGTGTGCTGTCATGCTTGATACCAAGGTCACTCTTTCACCCTCTTCTATCAAATTTTATTTGTCTTGCAAATGTTATAGAGTTTAGGGCTGTAAAAAACTGGGCCTTGCATGAACGGACCGATCGAAAACGATCTGGCCCACGGTCTTAAATAAACATTTAACTAGTCAAACTTATCAAACAAACTTATCAAATATAAAGTTGCTATCACTTTAAAACTAGCAGTTCAACAAAATCTTCAAAACTATTAGTTCAAGTACACTTACAAATCATCAAGTCACTAAATCTTCTAAACTATGAGTTCAACTGGAATAGGGGGTAGTGATCAGTTCAAGTACACTTACAAATCATCAAGAAGTCACTAAAAACAGATCAACATAGCAAAAGAAAGTTGTTTGGTAGGACCGATAACCTAAAACAAATGATTCAAAATATCAACTAGTTTTCTGGATCACATTATCTCTATGAAGATTTGCTTTCGAAAGCAAAATCTTTGCAGCGTACTTTTGTCTAAGTAAGCTAATTTGTGCGCCCTGTTTGTTGCTTTTTTCCGTTTGGAATCCACATTGCCAGTTCTTTACACCACTTTCCTTGTACGCCTCCATGTGTCTCATAACAAATACTCCACAGTCTATGTTGTTTTTCTTTGTTTGCCAAGTCAGCTTCAGTTTTTTAGGCTCCACGGTTTTCATTTCCTTCCATTTTGCATTATGCATTGCCTTTAGGTAGGCTACAAACATGTGTTTCTGTTTCAACAAATAGAATTTGTAAGTTTTATTATTTATATTTTTGACAAATCAGAAAAACTAATTCTGTTCACATAAATATCCGTTCAATTCACAGAAACAAATTAGAAACGCATCTGAACCAAAGATTTAACATCGAGTATTCGGAAAAATCATAAACTAATTCAATTAAAGCCCTAACTACTTCTTTCATCAAAAAAAAAGTACATGACAGGAATTTGTATTCATTATTAGAGATAAAACACAACTGACTATCGATTCAAATATATTGAACTTAAATATTAATCACAAATTTCAAGCAAGATATTTATCATAAATAGCTACAATCAAATCTGAATAGTATGCATGTTACCAGATTCACAACTTCGAATCACATATTTTAGATAAACTCGTTCGATTCACAGAAAACTCGTAACTCTTTTTATTCACATAAATACACGTTCAATTCAGAGAAATACCAAGTAGACTATAAACGAATAAAAATTCTATTTTACACATGTAAATAAGACTTACCACTTTCAGCATGGTATCTTTCTTATTGTAGTCATCATTATCTTGCAGACCAACAAAGCTTTTGGTTTCATGAATGTTGTCAATAACTTCAATTGCTGGATTTTTCAAATCGAAACATATAAGGTAGTAGTGGCCATTCTCAGCGATCGGAATTAACACCACTCTAAAAGCCTTTAAATTCGGTTTATCTTCTGATCCTTTTAACAACTCCTTAATGCTTGATGCAATCACATCCAGTCGTCCAACTTCATCCATTTTTTTGTGTTCAAGAATACCTATATTCTGTGTCGACAAAAGTATTATTATTCTAAACTATTTTATTGGTCTAAGATAACGTTATACAAAACGAGTAAAAACGTTTAACTTACCATTACACTTGTATCACAAAAAAGTCTCTTATCTGAACATGGGCTTCGTAATTCTTCATCATGATTCAAAACTGCAGCCCAGCAGTCTATGACATTGCTTAGCAATGTCTGACCTGGTTCTAAAGATCTTAACAAAAACTTTTTTGTTGCAATTCCAGAAGCACTCTCGAACACATCAGCCCTGTCATAGCATATCCATCAAAAAGTATTCATATAGCTTTAATATAATTGATTAAAATTGAGTATGCATACCCAAAATCAGTTTCAATCTCCATTGCTTCCTGACATAATTTGGATGCATCTTTTTCCGTATCACCATCAGATTCCTTTTCAGAGTTGTCTTCTTGAATCCTATATCCAAAGTTCCACAATGTGATGTTAAAACTTGTATAAAATATTCAATGTAGCGTATTTTAGAACTGATAAAATGCTTACAGTTGTTGTTTCTCTGAACCTTCCATCAAATAATCCCAGATCTTCAACTCATCTTTTGTTAACGGTTTGCAAATGTCAACTACTCTTACCAAAAACGGAGATTTGGATGCATATGTTGGATGTTTGATTCTATGCGGTCTCTCCGTTACATCCTCCGCATTTTGCTTTTCAGCATCCACTTCTTCATATGGAACTTGTACAGGGTTGATTCCTAAACTGAAACTCGGTTGACTCGATACTATCTGCTTTGACTTGCTTTTGTCTTCTGTTCCATCGAGATCAACCTTTTGCATAGGTGTTTGAGCTTGTATAGGGCTGATTCCTAAACTGAAACTCGGTTGACTCGATACTATCTGATTTGACTTGCTTTTGTTTCCTGTTCCATCGAGATCAACCTTTTGCAGAGGTGTTTGAGCTTCAGTTTCTTTTGGTACAGCTACTTCAACAGGTTGATCATTTGTTGTTGTTGTTTGTGGTGTTGGTGGTGTTGTTTCATCTTCTTTTTGATTGAAAAGCTTTTTGAGCTTTTCGTTGTAACTTTCTACAAAAAATTTTACTCCCTCCCTTTCTGGGAAGCTTGCCAACAACTTTTCTACTGCTTTCTCGAAATTCTCCTTGTGCGTTTGAATCCAGTAGTAATGTGTACCAACCTCTCTAAAGTGTGCCTGGTCAAAGTGATAAATGCATTTGTTTTACATGCCATTATAAAGAAAAAAATAAAAAAAAATCTGATTTACACATGTGTAAATTCTCAGTTTCTGTTTTACACATGTGTAAGTTTCTGTTTTACACATGTGTAAGTGTGTAAATAAGAAACATAAACAAATAAAAAATAACTATGACTGGAATCAAACTAAAATTATTTGGAATTAAGGCCGAATTATCCGGTTCTAGCTCAAACCACCTCTTAAATATGAAGTCACGAACTGGTTTGGCAGGCTATGTCTATAACTTTTTATATGTACTATGCACTAAGAAGAAGAAACGACAAAGCTATGTGATTTAACTACTTTATATGGTTTTGTCAAAAATCTAAAAGTTACCCTAAAATAACTCGAACTTCCTATCTTAACTTATGTGTAATTGACATAGTTACAGGATATCGCCAATAAGATGGACATCAAATCACGATCAAACCTGTTTAGGTACATCAAATAAGGTTCACGGTATCCCATGCGAAACACCTTAAGATCACTAGTAAATTAACCATACAGAAAAACAACCCCTCATACCTATAACATCTACTGGTCGATTATGGGAGCCATATAAGGTTCACGGACTCGTCGACTTCCCATGCAAAACTCACCCATTAACCATACATGTACCTACACAACCTGATTTGATGTCCATCTTATTACACACATTAAACCAAACCCAACCATGATCGTGATTACAGCTAATCATTTGATATCCATCTTATTACACACATTCAACCGGTTTAGGTTTTAAACCTGTTTCAAAGATCGAAAATAGGAACTGGCCTAGAAACAAAACGCTGGGTCGGGTTGAGTCTGGGTTTAAAAAAACCTGTTAAAAAAAACCTAATTCGTTTTTTCTTCAGGTTTCAAACCACAAACCGGTTTTTTTTTTCACTCAGTTGTGTCAAATACCTCCAAGCTGCTTGGATCTGTCAAACCTGGTCCACTTTCTTCAGTTTCTTCACTTTCTGTGTTCTCGGAGTTGGTTTCTTCACTTGGCTCAGAATCAGAACTTTCTTCAGTAACAAATAACCCCCTGAAATCTCCTCTTCCAAACCCCCCTTGTTCAATCTCCATGTCTTCTCGCAGCTGCAGCCTTTGCGACGTCCAATATTCCAGTGCCGAACATGTTCGCTCTTCATTAATTCCTTTACATGTCACACTATCTACATATAAGAGCTGCAAAACAGTTTTCAAATACTTATTATTACTTCTTTAATCATAGTACAATGTAAAATATAAATTGTATAAGAATGAAGTTATACCGTTAAAATAGTTAGTGCGCCGCGAAAATAGGAAGAAAGGTCCCTTGGTACCCACACCTTTTTACATCTTTTTATAATGTGTACAATATATTTGCACCAATTTATCTTTGAGAAGTCCATATCTTCATTCAGTAGGTCAACAATTCCAGCTTTGCATAATCCGTTAATATGGCATTCGACCATTGTGTTGACGAACAAAACAATGAAATCAAGCTTGAACATCAAACCCTCCTTATCTTCTCCAAAAGATATCTTTTCAACAATTTTTTTTGCTTTAATTGTGAACTTGTTATCATGCCTTTTTTTGTAAGCTTTTCCAAGTGCCGTGTTCTCTTTGGGTGGGGTAACGGCTGTCAAATCGAACCCACTATTTGGAAGACCAAGCAGCTGGTGAATAGCTTCTTCATCTACTTTGATAGCTATCCTTCCAAATATTATTTCCATTGTGTTTGGATCGAACTGGTCAACCACAAAGTGAGCCAACTTTCCTGGGATTGTATCAATCTTTAATGACAGTATTTTGCCAAATCCCATTTTGCAGACTATTTTCCTTTGTTTTTCAGTCAAAGCATATAAACATTCGTACAACTTTCTTGGCGATGATCTTGTTCTTATGCTGAAAAGTAAAGGCTCCCTAACATTTGTTTTCGGTTTCCTTTTGGTGGATTTGGCGGTTTTTGTAATCTTCGCTTTCTTCGTAACCGCTTCAGCAATCTTCTTTTTTTTTTGATTTGTTGCCTTGTTCGTAACTGCTTCTTTTCTTTTCCTCTTTTTGCCTCCTATTTCAAATTATACACAAAACTATTTTAAACCACATTGTTAAGTAATATGCATTAGTAGCAGTTTGTGTAAACGTCTTAATCACTAATAATCAACTTAGATTACTTACACATGTGTAGATTGACTAATCACTCAAATTCATTACTAACCAGGATGATTTACATATGTGTAAACTTATTGATCACTTTGATTCAACGCTAACTAACATCTTATTTACACATGTGTAAACATCTTATTTACACATGTGTAAACATCTTATTTACACATGTTTACACATGTGTAAATATCTTATTTACACATGTGTAAACATCTTATTTACAGTAAACACTTATTTACACATGTTTACACACGTGTAAACAGATTATTTACACGTGTAAATATCTTATTTACACATGTGTAAACAACTTATTTACAGTAAACAACTTATTTACACATGTTTACACATGTGTAAACAGATTACTTACACATGTGTAAACATCTTATTTACATGTGTAGATTGACTAATCACTCAAATTCATTACTAACCATGATGATTTACATATGTGTAAACGTATTGATCACTCTGATTCAACGCTAACCAAGATGATTTACACATGTGTAAACATCTTATTTACACATGTGTAAACAGATTATTTACACGTGTAAATATCTTATTTACACATGTGTAAACAACTTATTTACACATGTGTAAACAGATTACTTACACATGTGTAAACATCTTATTTACATGTGTAGATTGACTAATCACTCAAATTCATTACTAACCAGGATGATTTACATATGTGTAAACTTATTGATCACTCTGATTCAACGCTAACCAAGATGATTTACACATGTGTAAACAGATTACACTTTCACATGTTTGTGTAAATAGATTACTTACACATGTGTAAATATCTTATTTACACATGTGTAAACAACTTATTTACACGTGTAAACAGATTACTTACACGTGTAAACATCTTATTTACACATGTGTAAACTTTTATTATATATTTTTTATATTACAAACCTTCACATGTGGCAACTTCGAGTTTATTTGTCTGTTTTTCAGCAACCTTTTTCACTATCTGTTTTTCCTTTTTTTCTGTTAAAACAATAGAAAGCAGTTAAAAACATGTATAAACAGCCTACTTACACATGTGTAAACAGCCTACTTACACATGTGTAAACAGCTTATTTACACATGTGTAAGTGTCTTAATTACACAAATTCAATATTAACTATGACTATTTACACATGTGTAAACATCTAACTTTATGATGTGTTTTATTACAAACCTGCAAGCAATTCTTTAATCATCTCGTTCCTTTGTCTTCTTAAAACCAACTTCAGATTCACTGAACTTTCTGTTGAAATCAAAGAATTTAAGCACAAGTTTATTTTATTTATTTAATGATCTATGAAAATGCATTTGTCTTACCTAATTGTCTTTCTAGTTCAGCATCCATTTCTGATAATGTATTAACTCGATCCACATTCAATGACATTTCAGAATCTGTAACCAAAAGTCGACAAAATTTATTGTTTGCTTTCAATTTGTTATTCAAGTAATTATTTGATTTAAAATATTTTTTGTTACTTGCCTGTTTCGTCATTGGTCTCAGAACTATCGTCATCAATTATGTCTGGATTTGTTTTTGTATTTGAGAAACTTTTTGCTTTAATCCTTAATATCCGTGGACTTTTCCGACCTGTAAATATAGTGTATTAATACATCATATTCTACATTATATCTTTATAAATCCGAGATTAATGTTTTAGGATGCTTACTTGCCATTCTTCCTTTTTTTCCTGTAGAATCTTCTGATAACAATACCATTAGACTTCCAAAAGCACTCTATTCAAGTCAAGTCATTAGCAAACATATGAGTAAACTCAGCAAGAAAGTAAAATAGCCCAACGAATACAAATATACAACAATCAACGCATCAACCAGTCCAAAATTAAACAGTATTACAATGCACTATAGCAGTTGCAAAATAAGCTTCAAACCCTAACTAATCAATAAACTCTTCACTAGTTACCAAACAGCCACCGCCTCATTCATCGCTTTATTATACACAAATCCATAACTTCAGATAACTAATTTTCACATATTTCCAGGCAACCCCTGTTGACGTCAAGGAGTGTCCTAACTCCTACATGTTTATTGTTGATATGCCGGGGCTGAAGTCAGGGGATATAAAGGTGCAAGTGAACACGACAACGTTTTGGTGATAAGTGGAAAGAGGAACCGAGAGGAAGAGAAGGAAGGAGTGAAGTATGTGAGGATGGAGAGGCGGATGGAGAAGTTCATGAAGAAGTTTGCACTGCCAGAGGATGCGAATACGGGTAAGATATCGGCGATTTGTCAAGACGGAGTGCTTACGGTGACTGTGGAGAAGCTGCCTCCGCCCGAGCCCAAGAAGCCGAAGGCGATTCACGTGCAGGTGGCTTGAAGAATGTGTATGCGACATGGGAATGAATAATGAATCGGATGTTTGGTGTGTAATGAGTTATGGGGTTTGAAGCATGTTTTGTTGTTTTGCTCTGTTTATAATGAATCTGATATCAGGTGCTCTGTCACACACCATAAACAAGGTCTGAGTTATAGTAAATTGACGGTTAATAACTGCACCTTGTAAACCCTAACAATTACTAAACACAAAGGAACATATTATCAGATCTATTTTCAGACGTCTCAATTCTGGTGACTGTGGAGAACAAAATCGGACAAAATCTTAACTAAAACCCTTCATACACCAACTACTTTCAAACTACATTATGTAACAACACCATAAATATTGACCAAAAAGCACAAAATCGGACTCTATAAGTAGGTTTCGAGTGGTGCGATTGCATAACAGATAGAAGGGGGAAGATGACAGGCGTACCGAGTGGATGAATCAGCAGATTTTACAACTTCAAATCGAGTGTTTTTGTCGGTGTTTTTGGTGCAGATGATTTCGAGAAGATGGATTTTGTGTGTTTGGACAAGAATACCCTTTTCTCTTTTAATTCAGCTTTTTTTCCTTTTCATTTAAACCCAACTAATCTTAGCCATTAATTTAGGATGATCAATGAATGAGATTTGTTCTCATGGTTCTCACAAAATTTGGTGTTCTCAAGATAACCCTCCCCTATATATATATATATATATATATATATATATATATATATATATATATATATAGGGGGACGCTAAAATAAAAACACCCCCAGTTGTAAGAACCACGAGAACAACTCTCCACCAATCAGATAATGACACCCGAAAGGGTAATATAGTCATTTAATCAAATCATCACTCTCTTCTCTTTAAGGGTATACGGGGCACCAGCGGGGAGGGGGATCGGTGACCCAATTCCCCTAGCGGGAACACCGCCGCCATCCCTGCGGTGAGGCAAATAGGGGAGGGGGATCGGGGAGGAGTCACCGCATGAAGGAGGGAGGGAGATGGTGGGCCACCCTCTTTTCAACCAATCAAAACATTTTTTTTTCTTTTTGAATAAAAAAAGCAAGTCCCCTAAGAGGGGAGTGCCGCCATCAAATTGAGGGTGTGAGGGGAGTTTAATAGGGGAGTTGACGTGGCATAACCTGATTGGGTGTGCGTAAGAGAGGGGACTCTCCTAAGAGGGGAGTGCCCCTCTCACCCTAATGTCTCCTTTTTTAAAGTCAAAACAATCAAATCATCTATCTCTCCTCTTTTGTCTTTTGTAAAAAAGTTTTTATAAAAAAAAAATTGTAAAAAATTTTTGGTAAAAAATTGTGTGTAAAAAAAAGTATAAAAAAACGTGTGTGTAAAAAAGTTTTTGCAAAAAAAGGTTAAAAACGTAAAAAAGCTTTTGTATAAATTTTTTTTTATTTGTTAAAAAAGTTTTTGTAAAAAATCTTTTTGTAAAAAAAAGTGTAAAACCGTAAAAAATGTTTTCTTAAAAAAAAGTAAAACGTGAAACGTAAAAAAATGGCACGCAAAAAACAACGCCTAACAACGGGGTGTAACAAATGGCTCGTGAAAAAAAACCAGGTGATAAAACGGCACGTAAATAAGGGGCGTGAATACGGGGCGTAAAAACGGCGTGAAAAAACAGGACGTGAAAATGGCGCGTAAAACCAGGCATAAAAAAACGACGCATAAAAAACCGGTCACAAAAACAGCGCGTAAAAACAGGGCGTAAAAAACGGCGCGTAAAAACGGGACGTAAAAAAAGGCGTGTAAAAGCGAAGCGTAAAGACGACGCGTTAAAAAAACGACGCGTCAAACAAGGCGTAAAAAAACGGCGTGTGAAAAAGCCGAGCTTAAAAACGGCATGCAAAAAATTGTTTTTGTTTGAAAATCTGGATATAAAATTGTTTTTAATTAAAAATTCTGTTTTAAAACAACTAGTAGTATAATAATACAAAAAGTAATTAAAAAACAATAAAAACAAAAAGACAAAAAGAGTAAATTTACTAAACTACCCTTTTACATTAAAATATTAAAAAATAATAAGTAAAAAAGTTTTTAATATTAGTTTTAATTACTTTTAATCTCATCCATACATCTTGAAGATCTAATGGTTGGAAAGTGGTTCTCTCGATTCTTACAACTGATGTGGTTTTCATTTTAGCGGACCCATATATATATATATATATATATATATATATATATATATATATATATATGTATGTATGTATAGTGGAGACTTCAAATGAGAAGAAATTTTTTTTAAGAAGAAAAAAGAATAAATTTCAACCAATAAGAATGCTTTATTTTACTTCATTTAATATAAGTATTTAATGTTACTATAAGGGTACATTGGTAAATCTACATAGGTCATTAATTTGTAGTTTTCCTCTTTAATAGCTACTACATTAAATTTTTTGTAACTTTTCTTCAAAATATATATTTTTCAAAAAAATAAAATAAAATAATTTAAAGTGTAGGGTAAATTACTAGTTGTGTAGGATAAAGTACGAGTTGTGTAGGATAAATTTCAACGTATAGGATGAATTTCAAAATATGAAAGATAACTTTTGAAGTGTGTAGGCAAAAAAAAAGTTAGTGTGGTGGATAATAGTCTTTATGACAAATTAATTAGTCAAAAATGATAATAAATGAGATAAGTGAAAAAACTATTTAATGTTTTACAAAATTACCCTTTCTTCTTTTTCTTCTCAATCAAATTTTCTTCTCAAATGAACCTTCCCCTATATGTATATATATATATATATATATATATATATATATAAATTTTTTGGAAAGATTACAAGTTTTGTCCTTTATCTTTATAGTACTTTACAGGCGGTGTCCTTTAGTAGGTATTTTGTTACAAGTTTTGTCCTTTAACCCTAACTCAGTTAGATTTTTTTGTTAAATCTGGTCAAACATGGTATAACAACTCGTATTAAAAAGTCCTAATTATTATTTTAATTGTCCAATAGGAAACCCTAATTGAGACACCCAAGTGATTCTACACAAACCCTAAAATTTTCAGAATCAAGATCAGGGCCCCTAAAACTCAGGGGGGGGGGGGGTAAAACTCTAGTTACGATTATCTAAATAACTTGTTGTCCGTTTTGAATTTTACAATTTCATCAACTCAGCAAGCCTAGTTAAACACGTAGCTACCCTATGAACCTAGGTGACCCCTCGCGCCACGCGACGCCCAGGGGGGTACCCCTCGCGTCACGCGAGGGGGTTCAAAATTCGTGTATAAATAGTGGACATTGGCAATTGAATTTTGGCACTTAAACGACGTAAAAAGTCGAAATACACACTGAGTTACATTCTGTTTACTATCAAAACACACACACGAATCATGAAGTGCTGCCGCAATCAGGGTAATAACTCGATCGCTGATACGATTCAATGTCCGATCGATTAAACTATCCAACGGATGTTTAAGTGTTGCCCACATTAGGGTTTATGCTTTGTCATTCGTTGTTAATTCAATGGATGTTTAAGTATCGCACTTTGTCATTCGATGTGTGGGTTTAATCTCGTGAGTTATCGTAAATGCTGTATTAAGTTACTAACCGAGTTGTGTGCATGTTATTAATTTAGGTTAAAAGGCTAATCAGTAGGCTAGGCTCTGCTCAAATTAAATCTGCAATGTGAGTCATTCTCTTTTTATCAAATTACTTTCAAAATCATGTTTATTTTCAAAGTTATAATTACAGGGATTAAGTTTATGTAATCACCAAATTACAGCCAGTATGTGGGGTTTTGTATACATTACTTATTTCCCGTCACCATTGGACAACGAGTTAGCCAATGGGTGATCTGGCCATAGTCACATAAACGAGTCGAGTGACAAATACTGTGGGTAGTTGGTTGATATCTGAAACATTGTAATCTCCTTTAATACTGTAAATTATAACAAACAGGTCGTTTTACTAAAAAGAATGATTCACTCAGTATTTCCCGCTGACAAAACCTTTTTCAAACATGTTTCAGGTGATCTGTTGTGATCCAGGAAAAGTGCCGCGAAGCACTACAAGCTTAAGGAAGTGGCTCAATTATAAAATAAGGAAACATGTTTTGTAAAATAAAAGATTTCTCCGTGAAATTTTATGATTGTAAATTACCGGGTTTTATCCCGAATTGTGAAATAAAATAATCGGGAAATATTTTAGTTTTTAAAAGATCCTGAAGAAAACTTCCGCTGTTAAATAAATACCACGGGATTTCTGTCCCGCGGCTCCTGAAACGGGTCAAACCGGGTCGGGGGCCGTGACAGAAAAAGGTGGTATCAGAGCCACTGATTTAAGCCAATTAAGTATTTAGAAAATACTTAATTTTACTGATTGCCAATTTGTGATTATATGTTTTATTAACTGACTATTTGTTAGTTACAGTATGGGTAAACAAAAGCTGTCAAACATCTATCTTAAATTAGATAGGTCATCCAACGAGAAGGGAAGCTCATCCCAAACCAAATCCTCAAATCACTCTGTAATTCCTGAAGAAGGAATATTTGTGCGAAAAGCACAATATGAGGAACCACTTTCTCCTAGTAAAAGAAGTTTGATTATTAGGAAAAGTAAAGAGAAAATAAAGAAATTCCGAGAAAAGAAGGAGATTTGTAGGATGGAGGCGTGTGCGTAGGAGGAAGCCTGTCACTAGAAAGATGCCTAAAATAGAAAATCCTTTAGATAAAGGGAAGGGAATTGAAGTCGAGGAAGAATCTAGGCAGATGGGATTACAGTTTGATGAATATTCTAAGCAAATAGAAATGGAGGTTGGAGGAGGTTCTCAGGTAGAAGTTGGAGAAAGTTCTAAACAAACTCATGAAATGACATTGCAGGAAGAGTTAGATTTCATATTGGCAAGCTGTGATACTATTCAGCCTGTCAATACAAATGTTTTTACTCGTCCTATTGAAACTCAACTCCCTATAAACTTAGAACCAGCAATCCTAGAACCTATAATCCACACTCAACCTCTAGGAATGGACGAGTGGTGGACGAATGATTGGCAGTTCCAAAATCTGATCAACAGTCCTTATTCCTTTCTTCCTCAGTTCGACCCTGAACCATTACCTAACCCACCTATGAGTAATGAGAATTTAGCTGAACTTCATCACTTTGGCGAGGAGTTAATGGATGCAGGAAATAGGATCAGGGAAGTAGGAGAACAGATCTCCTGGAAGTATGATGAGAGGGAGCACCGTTACTAAAATACCAACTGACGAGGGATAAGGGGATTATGAGACTGTGATTGTAAATTAGCTGAAATAACTATAAATAAAACTTGTAAGATAAAAAGGTGTGTATTGATGCATACTATGAAATATAAAAATGAGAATCGAGAAATCGACAGTTTTGGCTATATGTGTTGTGAAATTTATATGATTGTTTTATGTATAATTGTTATTTATTTGATACTAATAAATTATATAAATTAATTACCAGATGGCAAACGTTGGTAATGAACCAGTTAACGAAGTTAATCAATCTGAACAACATCAGGAGGATCAATTTCTAAATAGACAAGACATAGAAAATATCGTTGCTCAGGGAATAGCCAATGCTATTCCAGCAATAGTTGCTGCTGTTAGAAATCCAATCAAACCACAACAAATCGTTCCTAGCAAACGTGTTTCTGAAGATAACTTTAGTAATAGCGTAAATGGAGGCTGTAATAATCACGATAATAATCCACGGCAGGCTCCGCTCCCTAAGAAAATGAAAGCTGTAACGCTTGGTTGCACTTATAAAGAATTTCTTGCTTGCAAACCCGCTGAATTTGCAGGCAATGAAGGAGCTACTGCAGCACTGCGTTGGTTAGAGAAAACCGAGGCAGTGATTACAATAAGTAAATGTGACAAGGACGATCAAGTCATGTACGCTTCGAATCTTTTCAAAGAAGGGGCACTAGAATGGTGGAACACGGTGCTTCAATCCAAAGGAAGAACTGTGGCTTATGCCATGAACTGGGAAGAATTTAAGAGTCTTGTAGAAAGAAAATTTTGTCCCGAATATGAAAAAGATCAAATGGCAAATAAGTTCTTAAATCATCGAATGGTGGGTATAGATTGTCGCGGTTATACTTCGACATTCTTTGAATATGCTAGAGTGGTACCAACACTGGCTTCGCCAGAACCGGTACTCATTTCTCGCTATATTTGGGGACTGATTAGTGAAATCCGTAACATCGTTAAAGCTGCGAGACCTCGCACTATTGACGATGCTGTAGAATTAGCTAACACCTTAACAGACGAACTGGTACGCACTAGAGATGAAAACAAGAAGAAGGAACTGGCTCAGAAAATTTCCCAAGGCTTTCGTATGGGTAATAATAGCAATTTCAAAAGAAGAGGAATAGGTCAATCTTCAACTTCACCATTCTGCAAGAATTGCAGAAAGAAACATTATGGAAGATGTAATGTAATCTGCAATTTCTGCAAAGCCATAGGACATCGCGAAGAAGACTGCAGAAAGAAAACAAGAGTCTGCTATAACTGTGGAGAAACAGGACATTTTAAGCCAGAATGCCCTAAATTGGTTAAACCAGCAGACAACAAAGCCAAGACAGCCGACGGAGCTACTAAGAAGAATGTTCGAGCTTTTCAATTAACTACTCAGGAAGTCGAGATGATTCCTGATGTGATAGCTGGTACGTTTCTAGTTCACAACGTATATGCAAAAGTATTATTTGACTCTGGTGCAAACCAAAGTTTTATTAATACTTCATTCTGCCAAGCTCTTAACTTACCTTTAACCAAACTTAGGCATATTTTTTTACAGTAGAAACGGCAGACGAAAATT
Source organism: Helianthus tuberosus (assembly GCA_030545235.1). Taxonomy (NCBI): domain Eukaryota; kingdom Viridiplantae; phylum Streptophyta; class Magnoliopsida; order Asterales; family Asteraceae; genus Helianthus; species Helianthus tuberosus. The sequence goes on from CM060452.1 coordinate 139,042,383, forward strand.
CTGTTAGCATAGATAAAGTTTTGCAAAAGGAAAATATAGAACTTTCAGGTCATAAATTCTTTGCAAACCTGTTACCTATGAAATTAGCCGAATTTGATGTTGTGTTAGGAATGGATTGGTTAGTAGCCAACCATGCTCGAATTCTTTGTGATCAGAATTCCATAGAAATTCAGGCACCTACTGGAAAAGTAATCATAATTACAGGAGATAAACCGCGTAAGCCCATGAAGTTCATATCAGTAATGAAAGTTGCAAGTTATGAACGAAAGCAAGGCATAGTATATATGATTTCAGCAATCATTAGTACTAAGGGTAAAGAACTTAAGGAGATTCCTGTAGTTTCAGAATACCCAGATATATTTCCAGAAGAATTACCAGGATTACCACAAGATAGAGAAGTAGAATTTAGGATTCATCTAATTCCAGGAACTATACCGATAGCCATGGCACCTTATCAGTTAGCACCCACAGAAATGTTAGAACTGAAAAAGCAATTAGATGAATTACTAAGTAAAGGTTTCATACAACCTAGTTCATCCCCGTGGGGAGCACCAGTGTTGTTTGTAAAGAAGAAGGATGGTTCAATGAGAATGTGTATTGATTATAGAGAATTGAATAAGGTTACAATTAAGAATCGATACCCATTACCTAGGATTGATGATCTTTTTGATCAACTTCAGGGGGCTAGATATTTTTCTAAAATAGATTTACGCTCCGGATATCATCAATTAAAGGTACAAGAGGAAGACATACCTAAGACTGCTTTCAGAACTAGGTATGGTCATTATGAGTTTACAGTCATGCCCTTCGGATTAACGAATGCACCTGCAGCATTCATGGACATGATGAATAGAATCTGTAAACCGTACTTGGATAAATTTGTAATTGTCTTCAATGACGATTTACTTATTTATTCCAAAAGTCAGGACGAACATTGTCAGCACTTGCATGCACTCTTAACTTTGTTAAGAGAAGAAAAGCTTTATGCCAAATTCTCAAAGTGTGAATTTTGGTTGCAAGAAGTGCAATTTCTAGGACACATGGTAAATCATGAAGGTATTCATGTAGATCCTGCTAAGATAGAGGCAATTACCAAATGGAAGGTTCCGCAATCCGCAATGGAAATTAGAAGTTTTATAGGTTTAGCTGGATATTATAGACGGTTTATTAAGGATTTTTCCAAGATAGCTGTACCATTAACTAAGCTAACCTGTAAAGCAGTTAAGTTTGAATGGGGACCTAAACAAGAAGAAGCCTTTAGGATCTTGAAACAGAAATTAACCAATGCTCCAATCTTAGCCTTACCAGAAGGAACTGAAGATTTTGAAGTATATTGTGATGCTTCAAAACTAGGATTTGGATCTGTGTTAATGCAATGCAAGAAGGTAATTGCGTATGCATCAAGGCAATTGAAAAAGCACGAAGAAAATTATACGACTCATGACTTAGAATTAGGAGCCGTAATTTTTGCCCTGAAAATCTGGAGACATTATCTGTATGGAAGTAAGTTTACTATCTATACAGATCATAAAAGTTTAAGATATATATTTGGGCAAAAAGAGTTAAATATGAGGCAAAGAAGATGGATGGAAATCCTAAGTGATTACGACTGTGATATTCAGTATCACGAAGGAAAGGGAAATGTAGTTGCAGATGCCTTAAGTCGTAAATATTATGAAAAGCAAAAGCGAGTTCGTGCTCTCAGATTAAATCTACAGTTAGATTTAATGGAACAAATAAAGAATTTTCAGGAAACAGCAATCAAGGATGATGCTGAAGGAATGAAGGGACGAATAAAACAGTTAGAACAAGGAGCAGATGGAATTTGGAAATTCCACAAAAGTAGAATTTGGGTACCTAAGCAGGGAGAATTAAGAAATAAGATTTTAGAAGAAGCTCATAAATCTAGGTATACCATGCACCCTGGAAACAATAAAATGTACCAAGATTTAAGGAATAACTTTTGGTGGATAGGAATGAAAAAGGATATAGCTCGATATGTTTCTAAGTGTCTTACTTGTTCACAAGTTAAGGCAGAACATCAAAAACCTTCAGGTCTACTACAACAACTAGAAATGCCGGTATGGAAATGGGAACTCATAACAATGGATTTTGTTACTAAGTTACCCAAAACCAGAAAAGGTAATGATGCGATTTGGGTAATTGTGGATCGATTAACCAAATCAGCTCACTTTCTACCTATGAAAGAAACCTTTAGCATGGAAAGATTGGCAAAGTTGTATGTAGATGAAGTCGTATCTTTATATGGAGTTCCACTCTCCATCGTTTCAGATAGGGATAGTCGTTTTACTTCTCATTTCTGGACTAGTTTCCAAGAAGCAATGGGAACTCGACTAAACCTAAGCACTGCATATCATCCTCAAACAGACGGGCAAAGTGAAAGGACGATCCAAACTCTAGAAGACATGCTCCGAGCATGTGTGATAGACTTTGGTGGAAATTGGGATGATCATTTACCGTTAATTGAATTCTCCTATAATAATAGTTATCATTCCAGTATTGAAACTGCTCCATTCGAGGCACTATATGGAAGAAAGTGCAGAACTCCAGTTTGTTGGGCAGAAATAGGAGAAAGTCAATTGTCAGGTCCGGAAATAGTACAAGAAACGACTGACAAAATTAACCAAATCAAAGGAAGATTAAAGACGGCTAGAGATCGCCAGAAGAGTTATGCAGACAATAGAAGGAAGCCGTTGGAATTTCAAGTTGGAGACAAAGTACTATTGAAAGTTTCACCTTGGAAAGGAGTTGTGAGATTCGGTAAGAAAGGGAAGTTAAGTCCAAGATACGTAGGACCATTTCCAGTGATCCAACGTATACGACCAGTTGCTTATCGTTTACAACTACCAGAGGAGTTAGCTGGAATACATGATGTATTTCATGTATCCAATCTCAAGAAATGCCTATCAGACGAATCTTTGGTAGTACATCTTCAAGATATAGAGGTAAATGAAAAGTTAAAATTTGTTGAGAAACCTCTTCAGATAGAAGACAGAAAAGTGAAGTTTCTCAAGCACAAACGATTAGTACTAGTTAAAGTAAAGTGGGATTCAAAGAGAGGAGCTGAATACACTTGGGAGCTGGAATCTGAGATAAAGAAAAAGTATCCCTACTTATTCCAGTAAATCTCGAGGACGAGATTTTTATTAAGGTGGGGAGAATGTAACAACCCGTATTAAAAAGTCCTAATTATTATTTTAATTGTCCAATAGGAAACCCTAATTGAGACACCCAAGTGATTCTACACAAACCCTAAAATTTTCAAAATCAGGATCAGGGCCCCAAAAACTCAGGGGGGGGGGGGGTAAAACCCTAGTTACGATTATCTAAATAACTTGTTGTCCGTTTTGAATTTTACAATTTTATCAACTCAGCAAGCCTAGTTAAACACGTAGCTACCCTATGAACCTAGGTGACCCCTCGCGCCACGCGACGCCCAGGGGGGCACCCCTCGCGTCACGCGAGGGGGGGGGGTCAAAATTCGTGTATAAATAGTGGACATTGGCAATTGAATTTTGGCACTTGAACGACGTAAAAAGTCGAAATACACACTGAGTTACATTCTGTTTACTATCAAAACACACACACGAATCACGAAGTGCTGCCGCAATCAGGGTAATAACTCGATCGCTGATACGATTCAATGTCCGATCGATTAAACTATCCAACGGATGTTTAAGTGCTGCCCACATTAGGGTTTATGCTTTGTCATTCGTTGTTAATTCAATGGATGTTTAAGTATCGCACTTTGTCATTCGATGTGAGGGTTTAATCTCGTGAGTTATCGTAAATGCTGTATTAAGTTACTAACCGAGTTGTGTGCATGTTATTAATTTAGGTTAAAAGGCTAATCAGTAGGCTAGGCTCTGCTCAAATTAAATCTGCAATGTGAGTCATTCTCTTTTTATCAAATTACTTTCAAAATCATGTTTATTTTCAAAGTTATAATTACAGGGATTAAGTTTATGTAATCACCAAATTACAGCCAGTATGTGGGGTTTTGTATACATTACTTATTTCCCGTCACCATTGGACAACGAGTTAGCCAATGGGTGATCTGACCATTGTCACAGAAATGAGTCGAGTGACAAATACTGTGGGTAGTTGGTTGATATCTGAAACATTGTAATCTCCCTTAATACTGTAAATTATAACAAACCGGTCGTTTTACTAAAACGAATGATTCACTCAGTATTTCCCGCTGACAAAACCTTTTTCAAACATGTTTCAGGTGATCCGCTGTGATCCAGGAAAAGTGCCGCGAAGCACTACAAGCTTAAGGAAGTGGCTCAATTATAAAATAAGGAAACATGTTTTGTAAAATAAAAGATTTCTCCGTGAAATTTTATGATTGTAAATTACCGTGTTTTATCCCGAATTGTGAAATAAAATAATCGGGAAATATTTTAGTTTTTAAAAGATCCTGAAGAAAACTTCCGCTGTTAAATAAATACCACGGGATTTCTGTCCCGCGGCTCCTGAAATGCGTCAAACCGGGTCGGGGGCCGTGACACATGGGTAGTTTGCTCTTTATACCTATTTTTTTATAAATCTTTTTAATATATAAAACAAAAAGAATTTATAAAAAAACTAATAACATTTTTCTTTAAATTAAAAAATCTCTATCTCTCTATAAATACACACAGTACTCTCTCTCTCTCTCAACCTTCATTTATCACCACCATCTGCCACCACCACCACAACAACCATCTGCCACCACCTTAGCCTTCACCTTTGTCACCCTCCCCATCTTTCCTATCACAGTCACCACCGCCACCCTTCTCTCTACACACCGCCGCCCACTATTCCCCACCCACACCATCTGCCAGTGTCCCCCTCCCTCTTTGTCAACTGATTTAACCACCATCTTCACCCACACCCACCGTACGAATTTCCAATCGAATTTCCGCCGCACACTAGTTTTAAATTAAATTTGATCAACCACCACCACCATCACCACCACTAGTTTTAAATGAAATCGTAAACCTAATCACTAAACATTAATTAAGTTTAGCAATTTGTACATTACAATGACTAGTAAAAAGCTTTGAATCAAATCAAACTATCTGAACATGAATCAAATCAAACTACAGACCCTAAAATCAAAACCTTTATCTTCTACTCAAAATCAAAACCTGCAACGCTTATATACAAAATCAGAACCTGGTGGTGGGTGTTTCTAACAGGTGGTGGTGGTGGGTGTTTCTGATGCCCAAAATCTTCTGGTGCCCAAAATCGAAGGGTTACAACACCACCAGAAGACCTCCGATTGGAGGATTCCGGCTGCAATTTTGATCAGAGGATTCCGGCTACAAATCCGATTGGGGGTGGTTATGACGGCGGTGGATGTTAGGTGACGAGGGTTGTAGAAGATTTTGAGCGGCAATGGGGTTTTGGTTGGTGTCTAACAGGTGGTGGTGGTGGGTGTTTCTGGTGGCCGATAGTGGTGGGATGATGGTGGTTGTGGTCTGTTGATGGTTGTGGTCTGTTGATGGTGGTGGAATCTGAATGAGGTTGTGGTCTGTTGATGGTTGTGGGGGTTATAAAAGGGGGAAATGAAGTGGTGGGGTGGAAAAGACATAATTACCCTCATGTGCTTATCACACTACAAGAAAATGAAGCTGATGCAACCCTTGAAAATAGTTGCATTAGGCCTTAAAAAAAGTTGCATTAGGCCTAATGCACCCTTTTATCAAAGGCTGCATTAGGTGAAGTTGCATTAGACCTAATGCAACCTTTTCAAAGTCTAATGCAACCTTTTTTAAATGGTTGCATTTACTATTCAAATGCAACCTTTTTATAGTGCAACATTTTACATGATAATGCAACCTTTTATATGATAATGCAACTTTTTTATTACTAAAATGCAACCTTTACTACCTCAAATGCAACCTTTAATGTACTTAAATGCAACCATTATTTTATTTTTAATAGAAACATGCAACCTTATTTTATATCAAAAGCAACACTTTTTATGATTTTATCTACAACAAATGCAACCTTTATTATAGTTAAATGCAACTCTATAACATCATTGTTTAATGTAATAAAATTTCTATTATTATGCAATAGTATTTCAATTACACAAACATGATAATAAGATAGTTATAACAAATAATCTTGCACAAGCCCGATAATAACATAGATATAATAGATAATCTTATATTGTAATCCAACATAAGTCCAAACTCAAAATAATAATGTAATAAAAACAAAGTTAATTAAAATGATAAAAAGTAACAAAACCTCCTACTCATCCCTAAGATCTTGAAGTACTTCAATAGGTAGTTTTTCCATAATACTTCGCATTGTAGCTTCAAAGTTTGCTTGTTTGTTGTCAAAATCTTTATGCATAGCTTTTAGCTCAGCTTTTTTCCTTTGATGGTCCTCTTCAATTTCTTTTCGCATTTCAAGCAACTGTGTTTTTTCAACTTCAATGTCCGCTTTCAATGATTCCATAAGACCACCCGGAATCATGTATGGTTCCTCTCTACCATCCATCTTTTCTATCATCTTTTTAGTAACACCTCTACCATAAAGACGTAGGTAGCCATCATACTCCTTGTTCATTACAGCCGTAAAAGGATCAACTAAAACACTTCCATCTTCTGGAGGTTTGTAATTCTTCATTTGTTCCTTCAAAAGAGAATAATATTTTTTTTTAAGTTGCAGCCAATATATCAACAAAAAAGTTAGTAAACTTACTAAATGTATAAATATTATTATCAATTTTCAGGACACATTCACCTAAAACAATACAAGTATTCAGTCTAGTATTCAGATACAAATGTTGTTATCAATTCAAAGCAAGATACTTCACATAAGTTGTATATTGTAGCCAACATATCAACAATATTGCAGCCAATATATCAGCAATTCAAAGAGCCAATATATCAACAATTCAAAGCGCCAATATATCAACAATTCAAAACAGGATACTTCACATACGTTGATATATTGCAGCCAATATATCAACATTATTTGTATCTGAAACAAGTAACTCGTCTTGTAAACCTAAATGAACTAAAACTTACTAAACATAAGAATGGAACTTAAACATGTTACGGTTACTATTTTGAACTATATAACAAGCAAGCGACAAAGTCATCACATACGGGATACTTCACACAAATTCCCAACAAAAAAAACTAGAAAGAACTTACAATTTTCGTTGCAGTGTCATCGTATGTATCAAGATATGCACGCCCTTCGGTCCTTTTTCGTGTACGTTCAAACACTTTGGTTAAACTGGGTAGTTCCTTGTTTGGGTCATCGTTTCTCTGTATTCATGGTAAGATACATATACTAAAAATCAGTATCTTTAACATTAAAAAAACACGAATCACTAGCAAATTTAAGACATATTACCATTTCTTCACGAATTATAGCGAAACTTGTTGGGCCGGCTGTGTGCATATTCTTTTGAGACATGCGAATTTCCTTAGCTCGCAAACAACGCTTCTGGATACACATTAGCATAAACAACTCAACTAACAGAAAACTCTAAATAACCAATACTAGTAATAGATTAATTGCCTAGAAAATTACCTCCACATCTTTATTACTCCACAACCAACAACTGAGAGAAATCATCAACCGGAATGTTTTTAGGTCGGTTCATCAATCTTGTTTTGTTGTCTTTGTATGCATAGAAGTGTTTTTTCTTGAACCTACACTTGTGTCCCTTATAGGCGTTTCCAATAGCCTTTAAAACCCAAGTTTTAGCAGCATAGGGCACATCATATTTTTCCTTTAAAAAAAGGTTAGAATTTAGCTTTAAAAATGAAATATATCAAACAAAAGAAATAAAACTACTTAAAACCTTACCAAGACATACTCCCACATTTTATCTTTATGTGGCACCTTATGCCATGAACTATAGGTCATCGGGGCATAACTTTGATTACGAGCTATTGTACCCAAAAATCTGGAGAATTTTCCGACTACATCCTTCTCCTTTGTTCTTGGTCCCACTGGTTGTCCAAACTTATTACATATAATGACCTCTCGCTCGTCGACTTTCCGTGTGTGCACAAGATGCAACATTGTTGGTCCTCTTTTATTGGTTTTGGATATTTCTGAAATAATATATATATATATATATATATATATATATATATATATATATATATATAAGAGTGTGTGGGTGTATAACCAATAACAATCCAAAATCATGGTATAAGTAGTTAAGCCAAACCTATTGTTTTTTTCCAATTCGGGAGATTGTAACTGATCTTGAACCAGTGGATCGTCCTCGCCTTCTGAATCGTCATGGCTATCATCCCCTTCCCCTTGTATCTCATTATGATTATTTGCAAACGCAATAAGGTCCATGTCATCATATGCATCATCTTGGTCAGCATAACCTTGTCAATGTTAAATACAACACTATCAATAAATATAAATTATAAAAACCATATAACAACAAAAATATGATCCAGCTTACTCACTAAAACTAAATACCTTGAGATCTCAGACTATACCCCTCATTTCCATCATCCTCCAGACCTGCAGCTGGTTCCATATCGACTTCATTAACATTTAAAGGCATATAAGAGTACATCAATATAAAAAGTAGTTGTCTGAATTTAGTAATACTCAATAATTAAATAAGCTTTAAGATCGCAAAAACAATACCTTGAGATATATCATTATCATCGTCATCATCCTCGTTAACCAGAACCAAATGTTTCTTTGACCCACGTTTGATACAAGAAGGCTTTTCAAAATTTTGTTTGGATACCTCCCTTTGTCTTGTTCCTTTTTTACTTGAAAGTAACTCACCCATGCTAAGTGTTGCTTTAGAATGTTTTTTTATTTGTGTTTGAATCTGAGACTTTTGGAGCGATCACTCGATGTTGCCTTGCTAATTTAGCAATTTTGTTCAAGGACATTGGTGCAATATATTGTGGACAATGTTTCTATAACAAATGTCATCTTTATTAGAAATGAGTGTTTATATAATAAAAGAATAAAAAATAATATTCTAATTACCTTTTTGGATGCTTCAACATTTGTATCAACTTCCTGGTATTCATCCTCACTATCATCACTATTACCAGGAATATAATTTGGATCTTTCACGTTATGGTATGTTGGTTTCACTTTCTTGTTCTTCATTTTTTGACTTCCTGACAAGCTTGTCAAAGAAGTTGCAATTTTCTTCAATCCTAAGTCTTGCATTATTTTTTCATTTTCTTGAATCCTCAATTGTCAAACTTCAAGTGTAATTAACATGTAATATTTTATAATAAAGCAAATTAGCAAAGTCATTGAATTCAACATGTAAACAGTCATGAATAGATTCAGTGACATGCTCGAATGTTTGAATCCTAGACGAGTACGCTAAACACTGCTCTCGCCCCACAAAACTTGGTAGCGCGAATCAAACATAATGAATTGAAGATGTCGGTAGTATATAAACTGAATCTGTATATATAAAAAAAACTAAACAGCGTACTGTATTGGCGCATTTGGGAATGGTTTAGGTATTGTCCCGGTTTAGTATTGCATTAGGATTTTACCTAAAACAATCAACAAAAAATGTGCATTTAACTTTGCAATCTATTGGTTCAATCTAATATACATTTTATATTTTAATTAATAATTATCTAAATGATGGGTTCGTTTAGGCTCGTGAGCCGGCTCGAGCTCGATAAGTGAAGCTCGGGCTCGGGGTCCTTGAGTAAACAAAGCTTATTTTTCAGTTTGGGCTGGAGCTTGTTTCAACTCAGCTTGTTTCGAGCCGATCTCAAGTAGCTCATCCTACCCCACCCCAAAACCCACCAGCACCATGCCACCACCTCAATGCCGGTGCTGCCCACTTCCGTTAATTTTATCAAGAACTATAGGCAAATTCACACCAATACAAGAACGAATACAATACTACTCATTGATCAAACCAAATTCACATCATACAATACAATACAGTACGAACCTTGGCAGAATGATTGAAGGTCACTGTAGAGGACGAAGGCGAAGACGAACTCCCTGTGCTCGCCGATTAATCAAAGATGATTTGATGATAAAAATAATTCCAACCGATGATCAATGATGAACTCCCTGTAATCAATCACAATATTAACCCATAATCAAAAACGAATGATCTAAGGGCTGTTGTATAACAGATACTCCGTGTTCAAGGGTTGATTTGGACGCAACTTATTAACAGAATGCCTATAAAATCTGAGTTATAATATACGTACTATTAATTATGTGTGTAAGTTTATGTTCATCAAGCTACCGACATAATATAAAATCGTTTAAACAAATTATTAACATAGCTCATTATAGTCCATACGGCTCGATCGACGATATGGTATAGACTAGGTTACAGGTTCGAGTCTAGGCTTTAGCTGTTTTTTCCTTATTTTTCTTCCAGCTTCTATTTTTTTTCTTATTTTTTGCTTAGGCTTTAGCTGTTTTTTCTCCTCATGTGTAGACACGTTCATAATTGTAGACAACATACAGAGATAAAGCACGAATTAGCCCAAGAAAAACAGAGTTGGTGAATCTAAACAGCATAAAAAACTACTACATAAATAAAAAAAAGAGGAAAGAAAACCTTAATAGCTCATAATCAGTCGTTTCCTGGCTTCAAACAACTGGCGGCGGTGGTGTTTGATTTCGGCGGTGGAAAGAGACCGAGGAAAGTGATATGAACCGGAGCCCTAAACCCAGCACTCCAGCAGTCCCTTGGTCTTCCTCCTCCCCTGCCTCTCTCTCTCTCTTCCCGAAAACTATGTTTTCCATTCCCACTCTTTCAGATGTGTGGTCGTGGAAGGCTAAGCCTATTACACCCAGCTAGGAAGCAGAGGCATCTAAATACAACTATAAGACCAAGCGTAGTGGGGAGTTTTTTTTTTAAAAAAATTGCCCAATCACGCCCAAAAACGCCATTTCACCGCCCCCTGGGCGTGATTGGGCGTTATCTTGCAAAAAATGCCCCTTGGCGTGGTTTGAAAAACGCCGAATGGGGGGATTGTTGGCCAATCACATTTGAGCTTCCATTTGCTTGGCCAATAAGATTTTTAAATGTTTTATTTTATTTTATTTTACTACAAAACATATTGCCCAATAATGCCCCATCCCCACTACACCCATGGTTGTAAAAATCCCGACTAGTCTCCGATTAGTCACCGATTAATCACTAATCGGAGGTTCACCGATTAATGGCCGATTAATGCTAGGCAGTCAATGGCGGTTCTATTCTAGCCAAATTTTGGCTAGATGCCGGCCAAATTTTGACCAAACCTTATAAATTCCTTCCAGTTACTTTAAAAAATGGGTTAAAGAGTGGTTAAAACATGTCTACTTTAAAAAACTACATATAAAAATGTGTGTGTATATATGTAACTAAAAGTTACATATAAAAATCTCAATCCGATTAATTCCGATTAATCCCTATTAATCCCGATTAATCGCTAGTCAGTACCCCACCGCCCGACTAGCGCCTAGCGATTCTTACAACACTGACTACACCCATTTTAGAAAACGCCCAATAATACCATATTGCTGACTGGGCTGCCACATGTCGCAAAACGCCCAAAGGTGAATATTGCTCACTACACATGTTCTAAGCAATGTTTAAAATAAAATTGCTAGAGATAACCAGCACAAAATTTGTTATACTTATCTCTTCAAACAAGATGTCACATGTTCGATTCCGATCTGCTATTTTTTCCTTATCCATTTTAAAGTATTTTTTTCATTACCTTTTATCTATTTTAAAGTATTTTTTCCACATCTGTTCCTTTCAAATATGCGGGTTTGAAAGTTTCTATAAAACTAGCTATATAGTATTTTTTTTTAACAATATATTTAAATATGTTGGTTCAGAACTAAATTCTATAAAATTAGCTATATAGTACTTTTTAACAATATATATATAATAATTAATAGTCAACCTTTTGGAATTCGGTTATGTATAGTATTTATGAAGCGATGATGGTAGCCCATCCGGTTAGTGCGTGTGTGTGTGAATTGAGGGGCTAATAGCTAGGTGACAAAACAACAACCAGACTTAAACACGATCACAAGCATGAAACAAAAATAATTTTGTTTTTGATTCTCACTAGTGGACTTCCCCCGCACGTTGCGGCGGGAAGCCACCCAGTATCGATTTGATTGAGTAAGGCATCGATGCCGTAATCGGCACTTTGTATAGCAACTGTAAGATAAATCCCAAAAAATATTGTGATGATATGCCTAAAAGAATATTGATACATAGTTTATATGGATCGAAAACTAAAAAAAATGAAAATCAAAAGTACAAATATCGGTACCGATGTTCGGTTGAAATCGATGTGTTACCAATGTTGATGTTGTTCCAACAACATCAGTTTTGTTCGTCACTCACACTTGCTATAGCTTATGATATAAAAGAGGTACTCTATACTGCTATCAAAGTTGTCCGGATAGTATCTATTCGGTTTGTCACGATAAAGAACAAAAAAAAAAAAACAACTATAATTGACTCGTTCAATTTTGAACAAAGCTTTTATCGAAACGCATATAAAAATTATAAGCATGCCATAACACTATATTCCGAGTTTAATAAATCATATACTATATTATTAGAATAAACGAAAAATGGTAAACGACGTTAATCGTATCTTAAAAATTATAGAATATAAACAATATATGTTTATAATGATTTATAATAATAAAATATTAAAAATAAAAATAAAGATATAATAATATATAAATGTTAGGTTACTATTCATAAACACTTTTGTTTAATATATATAAATATAATTTGTTTAATATATATAATGGTGTCTAAACCATTAAATAAGAGTTGTAATTTGTTAACATGCTTTTAAACGGGCTGTGGTTACCTAGTAGATCCTCAACTGCCTTTGACACATTAACCCATTCTTTACAACCCAGCCACTGAATTAATATGACTTTTGTGTGAGTGTTGCATTTAAAATTTCCTAATGTAACCTTTTTAATAAAAGTTGCAAATTTCAACTAAATTTGCAACCTTTCAAGAAAAAGGTTGCAATTTTTAATAAAATTTGCAACCTTTTAACAAAAAGGTTGCAAATTCAATATAATTTTGCAACCTTTTATGAAAAAGGTTGAATTAGATTTTCTAATGCAACCTTTATGTTCAACAAAGTTGCATTAGAGTCAAATGCAACACATTTAAAAAAGGTTGCTAATAAAAGGTTACCTTAGGCCAATTTTCTAGTAGTGTCATGTGCCACAAATTAACTGAGTTTTTTTAACCAGGTTGGGTTTAAAGGACAAAACTTGTAACAAAATACCTACTAAAGGACACCACCTGTCAACATTTGAATAAAAGGACACCGCCTATAAAGTACTATAAAGATAAAGGACAAAACTTGTAATTTTTCCTAAATTTTAATAGTGAAGATCCTTCTAAGATTGCTTATAGTCAAGTAAAAATTTTAAAGGTTCTATCTTTAGAAGATTGGAATTCTAAGCCCTATAATTCAAAACCCCTTTCAAATTTCAGTGCTTATCCTCAATATAACTATTATGATTATCAAGATGCATGGGAATATGCATTTATTCTAAGAAACTTTGATCATTCTTGGTTTTTCCAATTTGATGAAGATTTTTCAAATATTTATCCAATATGGTTCGTTAAATGGTTTAAATATATGGGAATTATTCCAGAAGCTTTTCCCAAAGAAATCTCAGAAGCATTTTCAAGATTTGTCGAATATTTTCAACATGATGGAACACCTATTTTTGAATATACTTTACAATTTATGAGTGTATTCAGAATTCCATGGATATGTTTATGGACTTATAATTTTCAAGAAGAAAGTCCTACAGAATTTTCTCCTCCATTGCTCTTCAGACAATACAGGTGCAAATGGTGGAATAAGTTTGTCATCACAAAAGCAAATTCTCAAGCAGTTACCAAGTATTATAAGGAACTAACTACTCAATATGAAAAAAGTTTAAAGTCTCCGATTCGAGATATCAAGGCCACCAATGAAGATCAAGAGTATATTCAAAGACTTCCAGATTGCAATTCTCCAGAAATTTTTTTAAAAATAGTCAAAGAAATTCGACAGTCTCCATCCCCTTCAAAGCACTCATCTCCGGGGACTGAAGTCTTTCAAGATTCTCAAGACCCATTTGATATAATGTAAAAAAAAATTAATAAATAATAATAATAATAATAATAATAGTTTTTGATATATCTATATTTATCAAAGCTTTTGGCCGACAAGAGATTGTGAAGATTCCAATTATAGAAGATAGTGAAATAATTCAACAAAAAGACAATCAACTTTTCTTATTTTCAAAAGTGGAGCAAATAATTCAACAAAGAGACAATCAACTTTCTAATTATGGAAGATTGTGCAACAAAGAGACAACCAACTTTCCAATTCTTCAAAGATGGTGCAAATAATTCACAAAGAAGACAAACAACTTTAAGAGTATTTTCAACAAAGGCAATTTCATACGGAAGCTCTTTTCAAAAATTAATAATGAAGACCCTTTTACTCCATCTATAAAAGGGAAGAAGATCAATGAAGAATGACACACCTTTTCTTACATCTTCTCTTATGTATGAAAAAACCTTCAAACCCAAAACTTGTATTATCAACCTCTTTATGTTCAAAATCTTTAGATTTTCAAATTATACTTGCTCCTCCCGATTGTAAGGAAATCAATTGTAATCAAGATTTTCAATCAATAAACTCAGGTATATTTTAAATTCATATCATACTTATTTATGATTACCATCTCTTTAAAATAACTTATATTGTTTTCATGCTTTAAAATAACTTATATTGTCTTCATGTTTAATCTTCTTCATATCAAACGATTCTAAACCATTTTGGTATCAGAGCCATGTCTCTGTTTAGAAACTGTTTTAATAACTAATTTATTATGATTATTAGATATATATATATATATATATATATAGGGTAGGGATCCTAAGAGAAGTCCACCCTATTTGAGAAACTTGAGAATCAATCTGGACCACACATTTTCCTTAAGCAAAAAATGCAAAAAAAAGCTGAAAAAAATGCAAAATTTTTTTTTTTGAAAAATCGCAGCTTTTTCTTTAAGGATTATTATTATTTTTTTTTTAAATTTGGATTTATACACATGTGTATATTGTTAATCTTTTAACTATACATATATGTATACACATGTTTAAAATTGAAAAAATGTGTATATTGTTAATCTTAAACCATAAACACTAAAGCTAAACCTTAATGCTAAACCCTAAACTCTAAACCCTAAAGCTAAACCCTAAAGCTAAACCCTAATGCTAAACCCAAAAGCTAAAACTAAACACTAAAGCTAAACCCTTAATGCTAAACCCTAATACAAACCCTAAAGATAAAGCTAAACCCAAAAGCTAAAGCTAAACCCAAACCCTAAACCCTAATGCTAAACCTTAAATACTAATGCTAAACCCTAAATAACACTTATTTTTCAATTTTAAACATGTATATACATATATGTATAATTGACAATATACATATATGTATAGTTAAAAGATTAACAATATACACATGTGTATAAATCAAAAAAAAAATTTTAAAAAAAATTTATTTCTTAAAGAAAAAGCTGCGATTTTTCCAAAAAAAAAAAAAAAAAAAAATTTTTTTTGCATTTTTTCACCTTTTTTTTGCATTTTTTTGCTTAGGGAAAATGTGTGGTCCAGAATGCTTCTCAAGTTTCTCATTTAGCCTACTACTTCTCACATGATCCTTATTCTATATATATATATATATATATATATATATATATATATATATATATATATATTCGAGCTTATAATCCTCTTCTAATACACGTATGGTGTTTTAGACTTTTAGTCGCTTTTGAATTACTTGATTAGCAAGATAGGGAATTATATACCACCCATGTTAGGGTCTAGGTTTCTTGTATCCTTATAATCAATATAATGATTCAAAAAGTCATAGGTAGTTGTGAAACGACTAGCGTTCGGATTATGGTTTGGTTTGGGTCTCGGCATCTCTAAATCAACATATCACATTGAATTGGGTTTATAGCTGGTGCAAACTAGGTATTTACATGCTATGTAGTATGTACGTAGAAAATCCTTCTTTGCAACTTGGTGGACCAAGTAAGATAAAAATTCTACATGTTTCATGTTAGCATGAATTTTCATATGGCTGAGGTTCAATGCATGGTGACCCAAAAGTATGAATTTGGGTTGCTTTGGACTTTAAAAAAAAGGAACCGTGGGTTATTTTGGGTTGACAAATATAGTTAGGAAGGTTGAAATGCCTAAACAAAGAAATTAATTCAAAAGTTAATGGGTCAGGATGGGCCACATGGAAATGCAAGATGGGTCAGGATGGGGAATTACTTACACAAATGGGTCTTCCAAATCCAAAACTCAATGTTCAGAATTCACTACAGTTGGTATAACATCCTCATTCCTCCATAGAACCACCATAGATCTCTTCATATCCGCCATTTTATACGGAAGATCAACATCATACTCTTGATCTCCATTAACAATAACGAAGCTTCCAGAAGTAAGCTTTTATCTACACTTCTCAAAAGCCCCCAAATTACTTTTATTTCGATCACTGTGTTAAAATTGTTTCAAATGGAGCTGCTTTTTTAGCTGATTTGAATTCTTGAGTGATGGGAATTTGCTTCAACGCTGATGCTTGCGAGTTTCTGGAAACGCCTGAAGAAAGCCCTAACATGTTGAATTCCCTTGTCAGCATTTGGTTATGCATGAGTACATTTGAAGGCACAACGAAACGTCCTTTTTCAAACTCTATAAGTTAGTGTAAAAAACCATTTGACGTAGACCAATGATATTGGTTGTAGCATGCATAAACATACACAACTTGTTAACAACAAAAGTATTATATGTTGGAATTTATCCTGATCTTGTTAGTTCTTAGTTTAGTTAGTTAAACTTAATTAGAAAAATAAGTTAGTGTAGTAAGTGCCCAAAATGTAAATGTATGAAAACTTGGGAGGGTATTCTAATTAGTTATATTTGTACACGGTATGTCGCCCCTTTTACTGAATCGGTGGGTCGGTTCCATTGAGACTTCCGGCGGGTATAAATACCACGCCGGTAATCATTTGTAACAAGTTCAATTGCGTTCATACAAAATTTATAATACAAATCAGCTCTTGTTAATTGTTCTTGTTCTTCTTGATTTAAATGTGTGTGATCAATCTTGATTAAAGGTTGTTAGGATCTGAGGGTTTTCTTGTGATTGTTTTGTGTTTTTAGAATCAATCAAACAATTATATGCAACGGGAATGCAAAATGATTAATTCACACTCATTCAATAATCAACAATTAGACCCTCCGTAATGGAAAGAGACATCACGCCACACCCCCGATAGCGCCCTATGGCGTCGGCGAACACCGCCCCGGTGGGCACCATACACCACCAACCTTGAAGGGTAATATATTTTTTGAAACAATTAAAAACCTTATAAATATATACCATTCACCTCATTTTTTAAAAACCATAGTCTCTACAACCAATCTTTCACTCTATATTTTTTAAAAACCTCTAGATTTTTATACCACGCACATTACCATGTATCCCTATAACCGTGGTTTCGTTCTCCTCATTCTAGCGGCGACCCGAACCAAGTGATCACTCCTAACCAACCCATTGCTTCGGTTCCCACTTGACGCACCGTCTATGGAGCCAGGTTTGTCGAGTACAATTAAAACCAAACCGGCATAATGAACCTACTGAACCAACCCCTCTAATGGGACTCAAACCTATACGGTTGGAACCCGAACCACAGCATGAGAGGTTTCACAAATTCTTCATAGGCTTTCGGCTCGTCAAAAAGCGAGCACGACTGCGTCCCGAAGATACAAACGGAGACACAACCGGAAATAGAGGAGCCTGCGACACAAACGAACGAAACCAAACGCAACAAACAGGCCTCCCATAAAAAGAAAGAAGTAGCCGAGACCCGATCGAGAAAAAATGTGCAACCATGGGATGATGAAGAGGACTATGCGTTAGCTCGATCTTGAATCGATGTATTGGAGGATCCCGAAATAGGTAAGATTTTTTATAGACTTTTTTATTTTTTAATTTATACTTATAATTTGTTTGTTAAACATTGTATTTATTTATTTATTTTTTTTTTTTGCAAACAATCAAAATAAAAGTTTATTTTGGAGACGAATCCGAGAAGGGTTTTTCGGTTTCATTGGTAGGAGGGGGGGATATTAACAACAAGTGCAATTCTTTTCAATCAATATATCAACATCAACGAAACGCACGGAAAAGCGGCTAGAGCAACGGGGATATAATGCGGTCGACTTTAGTAGAATATCAAGCGGCCTGAGTGAATTTCCCCTACATGAAGATTTGGCAAAATCTTTTTTCATAACCGTAAATGGACCAATGTTGAACTCACGGTAGGAGCTTCTTCGAGTCGGTCAACAAATAAAAGGTTGTCAAAGAAGTCGAAAACCAACGAGTCGGTTGAACCCGAAACGCCAACGTTCGACGCTCGAAATGTCGACCTAAACGATGTAAATCCGTTATTTACGGGTGAGGAAGGGGTGAATGAGCAAGTACCAGAGCTACAAAGACCGCCCGGTAGGAGAAGCGGTGCAAAATCTAGGAGATTAGAGTCATCGTCGGGAATCCGACTTGAGGCAAGCGTTTTCCGAGATGAACCAACGCCTTCAAGACATACCCGACCTCGGGGCTCAACGTATGCAAGAGAACCCTGAGGTGGTCGAGCTTATGAAGGATAGACAATTTGAAAAAGACTTTGATTTTACTCAAAGTCGCACTACCACCTAACCGGAAAAGGTGTTGGATATGGCTCTATAGAGAAGGTGATCATCAAAAAAATTATAATCTTTGAGTTTAGAGTGTTTTTTAATTTTATTGTATTTTTTTTAATTATTGTAATGTTTTTTATTTAATGAAATGCTATCAATTTTTAAATTTAGAGATTAAATGAAAAATAAAAACAAAATTAATAATTGAGTAATGATTGGTATGTGGTGTTACGACTATACACCCTTGTGATATAACCCCTCATAACCCCCTCTCTTGCACTTTTGTGCCATTTGTCACATAACCCCCACCGAAGGGGGTTATGTGGTGTTACCACTTCACATAACCTTGCAAGCACAATCTGGAAACTCCCCCTCACCAATACCTTACACTCTCTTTTTCTCAGTAGAACAAATTTTGAATGCATTATACAAAATGGATTAGATTCATCTGAGGTACAAAACAATCTATTCATAGAAGTGTGAAAATTACCAGTGATGTCATCTTAAAAGCGAAATCTAACCGGCTAAAACATAACTGAGTCCGAGCAGTTATGTGAATGCACTAGGTCATCAATCGTCGCACTTGAACAAGATGTGAAACAACATAAACATAGAAGATGGAGAAGAAGTGTCACACCCGCTCATAGGCGGAAGCGCACGGTGTGAACTTGGTGGGTTTTCATTGCATACGATGTAAGTAAACAAACTCTATGAAATAAAACATGCACGATGTTCATCCATTCCTATAATTATATTACAAGTCATTAGTTGTTTGATAACAAAAGACACATAAGTTAATAATTTTTACAAAATAGACTTGTCCAAAATAAAGTTTTTAAATATCAAGGTTTTGCATCCTACGCCCCCTTCGAAGACGGAATATATGGACCAAACCCTTTAGAACGTGGATGACATCGACATCTTGATAACCTTGAAACCTTGTAACCATCCAAACCAAGATCCACTTAATTTCCAAAAATACATGTAAGTTTAAAAACATCAACAAAATTTGCCGAGTTCATGTGTTTTAAGTTCGTATCAAATGAATCTTAAAAACATTTGAAAGTTCAAGTATAGAAAACTGGTATGTTAAGCGTCAATGAACTTGATGATCATTAATGTGTAGCTAGGACATTAATATGTGTGCCGACATAGGAAGCACTCAACCCGTAGACGATTTAGTGTCGATTACCCTCGACTGGGACACAAAAGCATTCCATGCGGCCACAGAAGGACCCATGAGTGGGGCTCGCCCTGTACCTGATAGATCTACCCCTTTTGTTCCTTGGTCTTAAACAAAATTAATGGTGCTTAAGTTAGTGCCTATTCGCACATGATCCGACTATTTCATTCCATAGCTTAACCATACCACAGTGACATGCATCCCCCCCCCCCCCCGAGAGTTACAAAACTGAAAAAGTTTAAAGGAAAAGGGGGCATGAACTCACAATATTGCGTCCGTATAATGTTCTAGCAAAGAAGGGTATCCGAATGCGCGTAACAACCTATAAGTGTTCTAACTCATTAGACAATTGGGTTTCTATTAAATCGAGTACACGTTGCTCCTCTTGACGTCATTGTATTTGTATTTGTTATGTATTTGGAACCCTTGTGTATTGTAAATATGTTGGCATTTGTTTCGTATGTTTGTTTCTTATATATATTTTGCATTCATAATGTGTATGAACGGGCCTCGCCCTTCGTGCGTCTTCGTGCCTCGCACGATCATAAGCGAGCCTAGCCCACGAGAGTCCTCATGCCTCGCACAAGTGAGAATGGGCAATAACAACCCTAAAGAAAACCGACACCCTCACAAATTTTTCACACCCTAAAATATATTAGAATATCCCTATATGTCTTTAAATACACCCCGTATGTGAAAACCGAGCTCAAAATATAATTTAACATTAAAAATAAAACAAAAACAAAAATAATTGGGTCGTCGCGGGGCGCGACGCCTCTTGTCTTTAGTTGACGCGGGCCGCGACGAGGCTAGACACCCGCCCTCCTCCGGAAGCCGCCACGTGGCGAGGCTAAAGTGGTGACGAAGCAAAGCTAGGCCCTACGCACCTAGACGCGGGCCGCGAAGGCCCTGGCTGTAGGCTACACGGGGCGCGACGAACCCAGAATCAGCTCCTATAAAGCTGGAGCTTGGGCCTTCAGTTCGATCGTTCAAATTTCGACTTTCTCTCTCAAAATTTCTTATAATAGGCATTATACTCGGGTATAATACCCCCCTAAATAACGAAGTTCTGCTCTGTTGTAAGTATCATAACCCCTGGATAGGTATTAGATACTCTGCCCGATTGATCTAGGGTTCCGTAACGGCTGTCGTGGTTCTGCCCGACGTAGTCGTTGGAATGCCATCTCGGGGAGGGTATTACTAATGTTAAAATGGGTTATTATACTAACACGTGTGCATTTATGTAATTTATAGATAATTCCCAGGGAATCTTTACAGAAAATCTAAGACATCAATGTGAGTAATCCTTTTTTTTTTTTTTTTGTGTAAACCTTTTTGTGAGTAATCTCCTTTTTGTAAATTGTTTTTTACAAAACCTCACACGATTAAATATATATTAAACAGTTATTGAGTATTTGTAAGAATACCATTATCATGGATATGTTGGGGTTTTGTATACAAAGTTATGTTACTGCCTTGCGAGGGGTAACATTTCCACAAGTCGGGTCTGACAGTACCATGGATGTTAATTGATATAACTTGGAAACAAATGTAATTGTGAGATCGCCCTCAATTCTGTACAATGGTTTTTATTAAACTTGATTAAACTGGGATTCACTCACCAGTATTTCCCACTGACAAAATGTTTTTAAACGCGTTTCAGGTAACAAAATGTGAAACCAAATAGAAGCCAGCTGGACAACACTGAAGGCTTGGAAAAGTGGCAATAATGTTACCTAAATTAAAATAGATGTTTTTATCAAATAAAAATAGGATTTATTCATATGAAAATGTGTGTACTGCAAACTTGGGTTTTATCCCATGTGTTTAATATTATGAAAATGTGGTATTTTACTCTGATCCAATATTTCCTAACTACGGTCCTGATGAAAATTCCGCTGCCAAATTAGACAATACCAGATACCACCGAAACTGGCTTGCGGCCGTCCGTTCCTGAGGAAATAGGGATCGGGGGTTGCAACAGAAGGTGGTATCAGAGCTAAGCCACTGATTCAGCCACAAAAGCGTTCTGCTGACATCAAAATTCAAATTGTTAGGAAATAAATTACGGGAATACGTGCATAATTGTATTTCTTGTTATGTGTTATTTGACTATTTGTTAGTTTACAGTATGAGCGACCAAGGACCATCTGACGCGTACCGTCAATTGTCTGGTTCGCCTAGAAGCGAAGGTGCCTCTTCTCAGCCTGCCCTCTCGGGGTACTCTGCTGATACGGAAGAAGGAATATTCGTGTTTAAGGCTCAGTCTGAAGATCCATTCCCTCATAAAAAGAGAGGATGGTTCAGTCGAGGGGCACATGAGCGTAGGAAACGTATGAAAAAGTTACAAGACCAGAGAGTACTAGCTGCAACCAAAAGAGAAACCGATGCCTATGCCCAGGATATGCTTAATATGGGTATAGCCAATATCCACATCCTAGCAACCACTGCAGCTGACCCTAACCTGGAGCAAATGTTAGCACCCCAACCACAACCACCAATTCCTGACCAACCGATGGAGATAGAAAACCCTGAAAATCAAGTAGAAATGCATGATTTTAATCAGGAGGAAATACCTAGGGTACCCGCACCAAATCCATTAGACCCAAATTACGACCCATGGTGGGATGACTGTGACACCCTGTTAAAACGCTCTCACTTTTACTAGCTTGTCAGTGGCTGCTTTAACTTTCGGGACGAAAGTTCTTAAAACTTGGGGATAATGTGACACACTAGGTTTTCCCGAGCAAATATCTTGTATTAACATTATGTGTATATGTGTTATTAAATGAAAGTTGCGTGTTATTTTGATATTCTATGTGATCCTTGCACTATGATTGTGTATGTAATATATATATATGTGTGCGTATAAGTGAACCGAGACCACCATGGACCCGACTCGAGACCACCCGGTCTCGAGTGAACCAAAACGGTTGGGCCGGATTGGGCCATATACCCCCCTTCGAGCCCACTCGGAACCATTGTAGGGTGCACCACCCAAACCGAGTATAAAACCCATGCCCAAGCCCTCCTTCTCTCATTTGACACTCCTACCATTCACACTCCCTTTCACACTCTCTTCTCACTAAAACTCAAGAACACCACCACCAAATCTCTCTCCCCTCCTCTCGGATTCAAGCCGGAAGCATCAAGACTCGGTCAAGCTCGTAATCATCTCCCGGATACTTCGAATCCTCATCCTCCTTCTCGACTTGGTGTTTTCTTCTCTATCGGTTAGTGTTTTCTTTAGGTTGATAATACATGAAGATGGTTGTTGTTTTTATGTAATGAAGGTGTTTCTTATATAGAAGATGACATGCATACTTGTTAGATGATTTGTATGTATATAATGATGATTATCGGATAACATGTCTTGATTTTGGATAAATTACATAATGAGTTAGTGTGATCTTGTGTTTGAATGTGGTTTAGACCATGAGTTGTTGATGATCATGAGATTTGGTTGCTTAGCGTTCATGACTAATCGGATTATATGCTCTTAGGCTAAGAAATCAAATGCTTAATAAAACGGTTGCACACATGTGGAAATCGGATTAGTTGTTGATGTGTTTCTATTGTTATTCATACTATAGTTCATAAAGGATGATGATAAAAACCTAAATGAAGAACTTGATGAATATGCTATGAATGTTGTTGAAAATATTTGAAATTGTTGGTGTTTGATCTGAATTGTTTGGGAATTAGACAATAAAACATGTTTAAGAAATTCTATTGGTTAGTACAAAATCTCATGAAAACAGAATTCTATTGGTTAGTACATCCGCCAGGTTCTAGAAGGATTCTTGTGCACGTATCCGAGGTTGCGACTCGAAACCTCCGGTTGCGACTCGCAACCAAACCATGACAACTCGAGACCGCCCGGTTGCGACTCGAGACCGCCCGGTTGCGACTCGCAACCAAAACATGACAACTCGAGACTACGGCAGTTGCGACTCGCAACCAAGACATGACAAGTCGCAACCTCCGGTTGCGACTCGTAACCAGACCATGACAAGCCGTAACCTTCGGTTGCGACTCGCAACTGTGTGTTCTCGAGTCGAGACCACCTGGTCTCGACTGGGCTGTTAGTTATTGGGCCCAAGTGTATTAACTGTACATGCTTGTTACTGTTTAGGTGGGCTACGTGTTAACCGTTAACTGTTGCTGTTAAAGAACTTAGACGGGCCCAATGACTTATTGGGTAATTATATGTTGTGCATGCTATGTGTTAGTTATGTGTAGATTATACGTGTTTACTTGTACCCCAACTTGACCCATATTCGGTAACCATGCTAGGACGTGGTGACCAACGTGATCGACCGGGTAATTAATCTACCGAGCAACCCAAGGTGAGTTCACAACCTAAAGCATGTATTCCCGGTGGTTTGGGAAACGGAACTAAAAACAACACTATCCCCTTTTGAGGGATACAACTTACTTTTCTTCCCTTGTTATTGGGAACCTTTTAGTTAATTACTGTTTATACGGATTGCAACAAACGGCACTAAACGAAACTCTATCACTTAAAGTCCCTACTACATAATACCGATTAGTCGCCGGGGCCAGGCGAACGGGTTATTAGTTGATAGCGCTATTTAGGTCTTACCAACCTCACACCGTGCCAAGGTATGGGATCGGTCGTGAACTAATGTACTCAGGCATCCGTCAATGATGATAGAACATTGACATCGGGGCACTCTGCGGATACGCAACGGTCACCTAGTGTTCGGTATTGGAAAAACAGTTTAGTCGCTAACTTTTGGGGTAGCTCCCCATGGCATGTATAAACGGATAAATTAACTGGTGAAATAAGTTTTTGGTAATTAAAACTGGACAACTAGTGAACTCACTCAGCATTATTGTTGACCCCTTACTGCATGCTTTGCAGGTAACCAGTGACTCAGGAGCTTGCAGCTTGGGAAGTGTAGTGGTCGCCTAAACCCGCATGTTGGGTTCTAATTAATTTGAACTATGAACTTTGTTTAAACTATTTTATTCTATGCTTCCGCTACTTACTTAACTGTTATTTGAACCTAAACACTTGAACTTTAAACTATGGTGTTTACTAACCATTATGGTTGGTGATCATCCTTACTATTATCCAATGCTCAGTATAATTGGTGGCTGGATCCTGGTCGGTCACGCCCTCAAGCGGACGGTACTCCGCAGGTGGAATTTGGGGGTGTGACAGATTGGTATCAGAGCCATTGGTTATAGTGAACTTGGTTTTAAAAAGAAGAGCCTTTTTGAGAAAAACCAGACTATAACCCGTGACTCGTGACGACACTACACTCCAAGGGCAAGACTCGGCATATTAGACCTCGTAGCTCGGACTTGTGTTTACTTGCTTGCTTATCTTATATTGACTACTCCACTATACATACTAGTGTGCCTAATTAGATAGATACCCATTTCTCTTCTACCTCATTCTCGCTACGTTACAACATTGCACTCATACTGTGTTTTCCGGCTATGAAGACAATGAGTGGACGCGGAAGAGGAAGCGTTAACATGACTCAGGCTCAATTCGCTAACTTGCTCAACACGGTGGCTGCAGCTTTCTGTCACGGCCCCTGACCCGGTTTGACCCGCTTCAAGAGCCGCGGGACAGAAATACTGTGGTATTGATTTAATTGAGTTTAACAGCGGAAACAGGATCGCTTAAAGCTAAAATTTTTCCCCGATTATTTTATTTCACAATTCGGGATAAAACCCTGATAATTTACAATATTATGTTTTTACTATAAAAACGTAATATTACAAAAGCATTTATTTATTTTTATATTGAGCCACTATCTTAAGTTTGAAATGCTCCCCAGCACTTTTCCTGAATTACAACAGATCACCTGAAAATGTTTGAAAAAGGTTTTGTCAGCGGGAAATACTGAGTGAATCATTCTATTTACTAAAATGACACATTTGTTATAATTTACAGTATTAAGAGCGATTACAATGTTTCTGATATCAAGCCAACTACCCACGGTACTTGCCACTCGACCCATTGGCCCATTCGTCCAATGGTGTCTGTGACTATGGTCATATCCCCCATTGGCTGCCCCAATGGTGACGATTATCAAGTAATGTATACAAAACCCCACATACCGGCTGTAACTTGGTGATTACAAAGACTTAATCCCCGTAATTATAACTTTGAAAATAAACCTGATTTTGTAAATAGATTTGATAAAAAGAGAGAATGACTCACATTGCTGATTTAATATGATCAGAGTCTAATCTATGATTTAGCCTTGTTAACCTAATATAAATAATGCACACAAAACTGGGTTAGTAATTAATCCAGCAATTACGATAATTTATGAAATCAAATTATCACAATGAATGTCAAAATGCAATACTTTGTCCATCGAATTAACGATGATCCATTGAATTAACAATGAACGACAAGGTATAATACTTTACCCATCGAATTAACGATGATCCGTTGAATTAACAACGAACGATAAAGTATAATACTTTACCTATCGAATTAACGACAATCCGTCAAATTAATGACGAACGATAAAGTATAACCCTAATGTGGGCGGCATTTAAACATGCATTGGATATCTTGATCGTCGGATAAATGAATCGTAGCAGCGATTGTGCTAATACCCTGTTTTGTAGCAGAATTTCGATACCCGGGGTATAATTTTGGAATAACAGAACGTAAAGCAGTGTATTTGTGAGAATTATGTCGACGTAAAATGTTCAGATTTCGAATGCCAATGTCTGCTATTTATAGGTAAAATTTCACTAGCTTACGGACCGTAAGCTTGTCAATGTTGCGGTCCGTATGACTGCTTACGGACCGTAAGGTTGATAGTGTTGCGGTCCGTATGGAATCAAAATAGGCTATAGGGTAGCCACGACTGAAACTAGCTTAGCTGAGTTGACATACTCGAATTTCAGTTACTTGACAACGATTTAAGTGGATAATCGTCCACTAGGCTTTATCCCCCCTTGAGTTTTAGGGGCCCTAATCCTGATTCTGAAAATTATGAAAATTTCAGGGTTTGTTCAGAATCACTTGGGTCTCTCAATTAGGGTTTCCTTTTGGACTAATTATTTTAATAAGTATGACTTTTGATGAGAGTTGTTACATTCTACCCACCTTAAGAAAAATCTCGTCCTCGAGATTTACTGGAATAAGTGTGGATACTTTTTCTTCATTTCTGACTCCAGTTCCCAAGTGTATTCAGCTCCCCTCTTTGAATTCCACTTTACTTTGACTAAAACTAGTCGTTTGTGTTTGAGAAACTTGATCTTTCGATCCTCAATTTGAAGAGGTTTCTCAACAAATTTCAACTTTTCGTTTACTTCTATATCTCGAAGAGGTATTACCAGAGATTCATCTGATAAGCATTTCTTGAGATGGGATACATGAAATACATTATGTACTCCAGATAATTCTTCTGGTAATTGTAAACGATAAGCTACTGGTCCTATACGTTGGATCACTGAAAATGGTCCTACGTACCTGGGACTTAACTTTCCTTTCTTTCCAAATCTGACTACTCCTTTCCAAGGAGAAACTTTCAACAATACTCTGTCTCCAACTTGGAATTCTAATGGCTTGCTTCTATTGTCTGCATAACTCTTCTAACGATCTCGAGCAGTTTTCAACCTTTCCTTGATTTGAGTAATCTTATCAGTTGTTTCTTGCACTATTTCAGGTCCTGATAACTGACTTTCTCCTATTTCTGCCCAGCAAACTGGGGTTCTGCACTTTCTTCCATACAGTGCCTCGAATGGAGCGGTTTCAATGCTTGAATGATAACTATTGTTATAGGAGAATTCAATTAATGGTAAGTGATCATCCCAACTTCCACCAAAGTCTATTACACATGCTCGGAGCATGTCTTCTAAAGTTTGGATCGTCCTTTCACTTTGTCCGTCTGTTTGTGGATGATATGCAGTGCTCAGGTTTAGTCGAGTTCCCATCGCTTGCTGGAAACTTTTCCAGAAATGAGAAGTAAAACGACTATCTCTATCCGAAACAATGGAGAGTGGAACTCCATGTAAGGATACAACTTCATCTACATACAATTTAGCCAGTCTTTCCATACTAAAGGTTTCTTTCATAGGTAGAAAGTGAGCAGATTTGGTTAATCGATCCACAATTACCCAAATCGCATCATTACCTTTTCTGGTTTTGGGTAACTTAGTAACAAAATCCATTGTTATAAGTTCCCATTTCCATACTGGCATCTCTAATTGTTGTAGTAATCCTGAAGGTTTCTGATGTTCTGCCTTAACTTGTGAACAAGTAAGACATTTAGAAACATAACTGGCTATGTCCCTTTTCATTCCTATCCACCAGAAATTCTTCCTTAAATCTTGGTACATCTTATTGTTTCCTGGGTGCATAGTGTACCTAGATTTATGAGCTTCTTCTAAAATCTTAGATCTTAAGTCTCCCTGTTTAGGTACCCAGATTCTACTTTTGTGGAATCTCCAAATTCCATCTGCTCCTTGCTCTAATTCCTTGATTCGTCCTTTCATCCCTTCAGCATCCTCCTTGATTGCTGTAGTTTGAACATTCTTCAATTGTTCCATTAAATCTATTTGTAGATTTAATCTAAGAGCACGAACCCGTCGTTGTTTCTCATAATACTTACGACTTAAGGCATCTGCAACTACATTCGCCTTTCCTTCGTGATACTGAATATCACAGTCGTAATCACTTAAGATTTCCATCCATCTTCTTTGCCTCATGTTTAACTCTTTTTGCCCAAATATGTATTTTAAACTTTTGTGGTCAGTGTAGACAGTAAATTTACTTCCGTAAAGATAGTGTCTCCAAATCTTAAGGGCAAAAATTACGGCTCCTAATTCTAAATCATGAGTCGTATAGTTCTCTTCGTGCTTTTTCAACTGCCTTGATGCATACGCAATTACCTTCTTGCGTTGCATAAGCACACATCCATATCCTAATTTTGAAGCATCACAATACACTTCAAAATCTTCAGTTCCTTCTGGTAAGGCTAAGATTGGTGCATGGGTTAATTTCTGTTTCAAAATCCTAAAAGCTTCTTCCTGTTTAGATCCCCATTCAAACTTAGTGGCTTTACAG
Organism: Helianthus tuberosus; assembly: GCA_030545235.1. NCBI lineage: Eukaryota > Viridiplantae > Streptophyta > Magnoliopsida > Asterales > Asteraceae > Helianthus > Helianthus tuberosus. The sequence continues at coordinate 139,071,432 of CM060452.1, forward strand.
GTTAACTTAGTTAATGGTACGGCTATCTTAGAAAAATCCTTAATAAACCGTCTATAATACCCAGCTAAACCTATAAAACTTCTAATTTCCATTGCTGTTTGTGGAACCTTCCACTTAGTAATTGCCTCTATCTTAGCAGGATCTACATGAATACCTTCATGATTCACCATGTGTCCTAAAAATTGCACTTCCTTTAGCCAAAATTCGCATTTCGAGAATTTGGCGTACAACTTTTCTTTTCTTAACAAAGTTAAGAGTGCATGAAGATGTTCACAATGCTCTGTTTGACTTTTGGAATAAATAAGTATATCGTCTATGAAAACAATTACAAATTTATCCAAATACGGTTTACAGATCCTATTCATCATGTCCATGAATGCTGCAGGTGCATTCGTTAACCCGAAGGGCATGACTGTAAACTCGTAATGACCATACCTAGTTCTGAAAGCAGTCTTAGGTATGTCTTCTTCTTGTACCTTCAATTGATGATATCCAGAGCGTAAATCTATCTTAGAAAAATATCTAGCCCCCTGAAGTTGATCAAAAAGATCATCAATCCTAGGTAATGGATATCGATTCTTAATTGTAACCTTATTCAATTCCCTATAATCGATACACATTCTCATTGAACCATCCTTTTTCTTCACAAACAACACTGGCGCTCCCCAAGGGGATGAGCTAGGTTGTATGAATCCTTTACTTAGTAATTCATCTAATTGCTTTTTCAATTCTAACATTTCTGTGGGTGCTAACCGATAAGGTGCCTTGGCTATCGGTGTAGTTCCTGGAATTAAATGAATCCTAAATTCTACTTTCCTATCTGGAGGTAATCCTGGTAAATCTTCTGGAAATATATCAGAGTATTCCGATACTACTGGTATTTCCTTAAGATCTTTTCCTTTAGTGTTAATGATTACTGAAATCATATACACTATTCCTTGTTTTCGTTCATAATTAGCAACTTTCATTACTGATATGAACTTCATGGGTTTCCGTGGTTTATCTCCTGTAATCCTAATTACTTCTCCGGTAGGTGATTGAATTTCTATGGAATTCTGATCACAAAGGATTCTAGCATGGTTGGCTACTAACCAATCCATTCCTAATACAACATCAAATTCAGCTAAATTCATCGGCAATAGTTTTGCAGAGAATTTATGTCCTAAAAGTTCTATGTTTCCTTCTTGCAACACTTTGTCTATTTTAACTGAATTTCCGTCTGCGGTTTCAACGGTAAAAATCTGCCTAGTATTGGTTAAAGGTAAACTAAGAGCTTGACAGAATGAAGTATTTATAAAACTTTGGTTTGCACCAGAGTCAAATAATACTTTTGCATATACGTTGTGAACTAAGAACGTACCCGCTATCACATCTGGAATAAGTTCAGCTTCTTGCGTGGTCAGCTGAAATGCCCTGGCATTCTTCTTAGTAGTTCCTTCTGTCGTCTTGAGTTTGTTATCTACTGGTTTGACCAATTTAGGACATTCTGTTTTATAATGCCCCGCTTCACCACAATTAAAACAGATTACTGTTTTCTTTTTGCAGTTTTCTTCACGATGTCCTACAGCTTTGCAAAAATTGCAAGTAATATCGCATCTTCCATAATGCTTCTTTTTGCATTTTCTGCAAAATGACGGAGTTGGAGATTGCCCTGTTCCTTTTCTCTTGAAGCTATTATTATTACCCACACGAAATCCTTGGGTAATTTTCTGAGCTAGTGCCTTCTTCCTATCTTCATCTCTTGTGCGCACCAATTCATCGGTCAGAGTGTTGGCTAATTCTACCGCATCGTCAATAGTGCGAGGTCTCGCAGCTTTAGCAATATTGCGGATTTCGCTAATTAGCCCCCAAATATAGCGAGAAATAAGTACCGGTTCTGGCGAAGCCAATGTTGGTACCACTCTTGCATATTCGAAGAATGTCGAGGTATATCCGCGACAATCCACACTCATCATCCGATGATTTAGAAATTTATTCGCCATCTGTTCCTTCTCATACTCAGGACAGAATTTTCTTTCTACCAAACCCTTAAATTCTTCCCAAGTCATAGCATAAGCTATTGCTCTTCCTTTTGATTGTAACACAGTATTCCACCACTCGAGTGCTCCTTCTTTGAACAGATTGGATGAATACATGACCTGATCATCTTTACCACATTTACTTATTGCAATGACTGCTTCAGTTTTCTCTAACCAACGCAGTGATGCAGTTGCTCCTTCATTGCCTGCAAATTCAGTGGGTTTACAAGCAAGGAATTCTTTGAAAGTGCAACCAGGCGTTGCAGTTTTCATTTTCTTGGTTAATGGAGCTTGATGTGGTTCCTTATTCTGGTTAACATGATTATTGCCTCCATTTACACTATTACTGAAATTATCTTCAGTAATCTGTTTACTAGGGACAATTTGTTGCGGTTCAATCGGATTCTTTATAGCAGCAACGAATGCTAGAATAGCATTGGCTATCCCTTGAGCCACAATGTTTTCGATATCTTGCCGAGTCATATATTGATCTCTTGAATGTTGTTCAGAATGATTAACTTCATTAATAGGTTCATTACCACTGTTTGCCATCTGATAATGTATATATATAAATTTTATTAGTAACTGACAATTAATAATTATATACAAATAATCAGAAGATTTTATAATACAGATATAGTCAAAACAATCGATTTCTCGATTTCATTTATATATATCTATTATGCATCATTACTCACAGATATCATACAGAGTTTTATTGATTATTTACAGACTAACTTTATTAGTACTATTATACAACTATCATTTTATCATCGTTCTATCTTTCGTTACTTGCTGTTAAAAACGCATTTCCCTTTCGTCGTACTTCCAAGCAATCTGTCCACCTATCTCCCTCATTCTATTTCCCATATCAAACAACTCTTCGCCAAAGTGGCGGAGTACGGCCATGTTTTCAGTACTCATGGGTGGATTAGGTAATGGTTCTGGATCGAATTGTGGAAGAAAAGAGTAAGGATCGTTGACAATATTTTGAAATTGCCAATCGTTTGTCCACCATTCGTCCATTCCTATGGGTTGGGAATGAACTATTGGATCTGGAATTGCTGCTGGTTCCCAATTCATAGGGAATTGGTTTTCAATAGGATAGGTAAAAAGATTTGTCTGGACAGGCTGAATCGTCTCACAGTTTTCCAACAGAAAATCTATCTCATCTTGAAAAGTTCTTTCCTGGTTTGGATTGGAACTCTCTCCGATTTCTCTCTGAGCTGGTATAAACCCTTGCCCAACTTCCATTATTACTTCTTTAGTAATTTCCTCCAATTGTATTTCTACCTCCTTATCCTTCTTTTTATCTCCAGTTTCCATTTCTTGTGGTTTGGAATTCTCTCCGGTTATGACTTCTTTTCCCTTTTTCAAAGGATTATTTATTTTGGGCAGTTTCTTAGCTGGCTTCTTCTTACGGATTTTCCTCCATCCTACATAAGTTCTTTTTTTTTGTTTTGGCTTGCTCAGGGGTGGAACCTTGAATTCTACTGGTTGTTCAATATCGGGATAGTAGCTAATATATTCTTTGGAAGCTTCGACAGTTACGGGATAAAGATTAAGATTCTGGAAATCTTCGGTTATCTCACTCATGCTGATGTAGCATATATGCAAAATGCATAAAATACTAAGTTAAAATTTACAAATAACTTTGTAATTTATTACACACAATGTACTAGTTGTTTACAAAGATACTGATAAACATACTTAGTTTTTCAAATTTTATTTATCACACAAGGTTTCTAGATTGTGAGAGTAGGGTGCTAATCTTTAAAGATTTATATTTTCTGCTACGGTGGCTAGCATATATAAATTAGCCCATTTCTCATCTAGTTTATCTTCCCAAGGTGATTTATCAATTAGTTCCTGAGTTTCCCGTTCAATCCTCTTTTCTCGGATTTTCTCTTTACTTTTCTTAATAATCATTTCCCTCCTTTGAGGAGAAAGTGATTCCTCTTATTGTGCCTTTCGCACGAATATTCCTTCTTCAGGAATTTCAGTCTGATTCGAGGATTTGGTTCGGGATGAACTTCCTTTTTCATTAGATGATTTCTCTAATTTAAGATAGATGCTTGACAGCTTTTTCTTACCCATACTGTAACTAACAAATAATCAAATAATCAGTTAATAATACAAATAATCACATAACAGTAATCAGGAAAAATTAAGTATTTCTAAATACTTAATCAGCTTAACCCAGTGGCTGTAATCAGGAAAAATTGAGTATTTCTAAATACTTAATCAGCTTAACCCAGTGGCTGTAATCAGGAAAAATTGAGTATTTCTAAATACTTAATCAGCTTAACCCAGTGGCTGTAATCAGGAAAAATTGAGTATTTCTAAATACTTAATCAGCTTAACCCAGTGGCTCTGATACCACCTTTTTCTCTGTCACGGCCCCTGACCCGGTTTGACCCGCTTCAAGAGCCGCGGGACAGAAATACTGCGGTATTGATTTAATTGAGTTTAACAGCGGAAACAGGATCGCTTAAAGCTAAAATTTTTCCCCGATTATTTTATTTCACAATTCGGGATAAAACCCTGATAATTTACAATATTATGTTTTTACTATAAAAACGTAATATTACAAAAGCATTTATTTATTTTTATATTGAGCCACTATCTTAAGCTTGAAATGCTCCCCAGCACTTTTCCTGAATTACAACAGATCACCTGAAACATGTTTGAAAAAGGTTTTGTCAGCGGGAAATACTGAGTGAATCATTCTATTTACTAAAATGACACATTTGTTATAATTTACAGTATTAAGAGCGATTACAATGTTTCTGATATCAAGCCAACTACCCACGGTACTTGCCACTCGACCCATTGGCCCATTCGTCCAATGGTGTCTGTGACTATGGTCATATCCCCCATTGGCTGCCCCAATGGTGACGATTATCAAGTAATGTATACAAAACCCCACATACCGGCTGTAACTTGGTGATTACAAAGACTTAATCCCCGTAATTATAACTTTGAAAATAAACCTGATTTTGTAAATAGATTTGATAAAAAGAGAGAATGACTCACATTGCTGATTTAATATGATCAGAGTCTAATCTATGATTTAGCCTTGTTAACCTAATATAAATAATGCACACAAAACTGGGTTAGTAATTAATCCAGCAATTACGATAATTTATGAAATCAAATTATCACAATGAATGTCAAAATGCAATACTTTGTCCATCGAATTAACGATGATCCATTGAATTAACAATGAACGACAAGGTATAATACTTTACCCATCGAATTAACGATGATCCGTTGAATTAACAACGAACGATAAAGTATAATACTTTACCTATCGAATTAACGACAATCCGTCAAATTAATGACGAACGATAAAGTATAACCCTAATGTGGGCGGCATTTAAACATGCATTGGATATCTTGATCGTCGGATAAATGAATCGTAGCAGCGATTGTGCTAATACCCTGTTTTGTAGCAGAATTTCGATACCCGGGGTATAATTTTGGAATAACAGAACGTAAAGCAGTGTATTTGTGAGAATTATGTCGACGTAAAATGTTCAGATTTCGAATGCCAATGTCTGCTATTTATAGGTAAAATTTCACTAGCTTACGGACCGTAAGCTTGTCAATGTTGCGGTCCGTATGACTGCTTACGGACCGTAAGGTTGATAGTGTTGCGGTCCGTATAGAATCAAAATAGGCTATAGGGTAGCCACGACTGAAACTAGCTTAGCTGAGTTGACATACTCGAATTTCAGTTACTTGACAACGATTTAAGTGGATAATCGTCCACTAGGGTTTATCCCCCCTTGAGTTTTAGGGGCCCTAATCCTGATTCTGAAAATTATGAAAATTTCAGGGTTTGTTCAGAATCACTTGGGTCTCTCAATTAGGGTTTCCTTTTGGACTAATTAATTTAATAAGTATGACTTTTGATGAGAGTTGTTACACTTTCGCAGCTCACCCTGGAGGTAAACTCGTTGCTATAGGATGTTTAGATCCTACCCCCACATCGCCTTTTCACCTCTAAACCTATTCGCTCCATTTCTCACAACAGGTCAGCCTGCGCCTGCGCAACCACGTGTTTGCACTTTCAAAACCTTCATGGATGGCAAGCCTCTCCCTTTCAACGGCACTGAGGGTGCCATAGGCCTTCTGCACTGGATTGAAAAAGCCAAAGCTGTCTTTGCTGTCTGCGAGTGTCCCCCTGCTAACTGGGTTAGGTACGCAACTGGTACGCTTGAAGGAAACGCGCTTTCATGGTGGAAAGCACAGATTCAGATGCTTGGTCTGGAAACTGCTAATGCTACGGCATGGGAAGATTTCAAGGACATGATCAAAGAGGAGTACTGTCACAGGGATGACATCCACAAACTCGAGAACGAGTACTATGCGCTCAAGATGGTCGGATCAGAGATTGAGACCTACACTAAGCAGTCCAACGACTATGCTGCACTTTGCCCGAACATGTCCCAACCTATGTATCGAAGGGTCGAATTGTACATCAAAGGCTTGGTCCCAGAAATCCGGAGCCATGTGACCTCGGCCAACCTCAACACCATACAGCCCGTGGTTCGTCTTGCTCACAAACTCACCAATCAGGCTGTGGAAGAGGGCAAGCTGCCCCAGAGGATCGGTGCTACTGCTGGAACTTCTGGCGATAACAAGCGAAAGTGGGATGGAAGTCAGGGAAAGGATGCTAACCCCACTCAGGCCCCAGTTCAACAAAGAAAGACTGAAAGCAACAAGGGCCCTCAGCAACAGGGTGGCTATCGAGGAAACCACCCTAAGTGTAACAAATGTAACCGACATCACAGTGGGCCATGTGGAAAAGGTCAGTGTCAGCGATGCAACAAGATGGGGCATGAAGCCAAAGACTGCCGAAGCCAATTCCCAGCTAGGCAGAATCAGCAACAACCACAGCAACAGCAGCAACAAGGAAACAACCGTGGATGCTTCAAGTGTGGAGCAATGGGGCACATGCGAAAGGATTGCCCTGAACTGAATCAAAACAACAACAATCAGGGTGCTGGGAACAATAACAACAATGCTGGAAATGGTGCTAGAGGAAAAGCTTTTGTGATTGGAGCTGGGGAAGCAAGGAATGACCCCAACGTTGTAGCGGGTAAGTTCCTACTTAATGATCGTTATGTTTCCATGCTATTTGATTCCGGAGCAGATGCTAGTTATGTATCCCTACGTATTAGTAAGAAACTTAAGCTCACTCTTACACCGCTGAGCTCTAAGCACACCGTTGAAATAGCTAATGGTAGAAACCTCGAGGCCTCACACATAATTCGTAACTGCAAATTAGAGTTGTCTGGTCAGACCTTCTGTATCGATCTTTTCCCCATCGTTCTTGGAAGCTTCGACGTCATTATTGGTATGGATTGGTTATCCAAACATCGAGCTGAAATCCTCTGCCAGGAGAAAGCTATTCGTATTCCCCGTCCCCCAGGCAAACCCCTTATAGTTCAAGGCGACAAGAGCGGAGAAGTCACAGGCATCATTTCATTCTTAAAGGCCCAGAAGTGCCTACGAAAAGGGCACACTGCTATCTTAGCACTCATTACCGACACACAGAAAAGGGAAAACAGGATTGAAGATTTTCCAGTTGTACGCGACTATCCTGAGGTATTCCCGGAGGAACTACCTGGACTCCCTCCTCACCGTCAGGTCGAATTTCAAATCGAGCTAGCTCCCGGAGCAGCGCCTATAGCTCGTGCACCTTATCGATTAGCCCCCGCGGAGCTCAAGGAGCTTTCTACTCAACTACAAGAACTTTTGGACAAAGGTTTTATCCGTCCTAGTTCATCACCCTGGGGAGCCCCAGTGCTCTTCGTCAAAAAGAAAGATGGCTCATTCCGAATGTGCATTGACTACCGCGAACTTAACAAGGTTACCATTAAGAATCGTTATCCACTTCCCCGTATCGACGACCTGTTCGACCAGCTGCAAGGGTCGAGCTATTATTCCAAGATCGATCTGCGATCGGGTTATCACCAGCTGAGGGTTCGCGATGAGGACATCTCTAAGACTGCTTTCAGAACCCGCTATGGTCACTACGAATTCCTTGTTATGCCTTTCGGAATGACCAACGCACCTGCAATCTTCATGGATCTCATGAACCGAGTATGCAAACCCTACCTTGATAAGTTCGTAATCGTATTCATCGACGACATCCTAATCTACTCGAAGAGCCAAGAGGAGCATGAACAACACCTGCGTCTTATTCTCGAACTTCTTCGCAATGAGCAACTGTACGCCAAATTCTCGAAATGTGACTTCTGGCTTAGAGAAGTCCATTTCCTTGGACACATCGTCAATCAGGAAGGGATTCATGTTGACCCCGCTAAGATTGAGTCCATCAAGAATTGGCCCGTACCTAAGACTCCGACCGAAATTCGCCAATTCTTGGGATTGGCGGGATACTATCGAAGATTTATCAAGGGATTCTCTAAGATCGCTCAACCACTTACGACACTCACTCAGAAGGGTGTTGCTTACAAATGGAGTAATGCTCAGGAATCTGCCTTCTAGGAACTAAAGAAGAACCTTTGTAGTGCCCCTATCCTCTCCTTACCCGAAGGTACCGACGACTTCGTCGTTTACTGCGACGCTTCTGTTCAAGGACTTGGCTGCGTATTGATGCAACGCGAGAAAGTTATCGCTTACGCCTCGCGACAACTCAAGGTCCACGAACGGAACTATACGACGCATGACTTAGAATTTGGAGTTGTGGTCTTCGCGCTCAAGCTTTGGAGACACTACTTGTACGGCACCAAGTGCACGATTTACACTGATCACAAGAGTCTCCAGCACATAATGGGACAAAAGGAGTTGAATATGCGGCAACGCCGATGGGTCGAACTCCTAAATGACTACGAGTGTGCGATCAAATATCACCCAGGCAAGGCTAATGTGGTAGCCGATGCCCTCAGCAGAAAGGAGACCAAACCCAAGCGTGCTCGTGCCTTACAGCTCACTATCCACTCGAACCTCCCTAATAAAATTCGGGATGCTCAGGTTGAAGCATTGAAAGCCGAGAACATCAGGGCTGAGTCCCTGCGAGGGTCGAGACAACGATTGGAACAAAAAGAAGACGGTGCTTACTACGTAGCCGGACGCATATGGGTTCCGCTTTATGGAAATTTACGTGACCTTGTGATGGATGAAGCTCACAAGTCCCGTTACTCAGTACATCCAGGGTCAGATAAGATGTACCATGACTTGAGGGCTACCTATTGGTGGCCTGGCATGAAAGCCCACATCGCAACGTATGTCAGAAAATGTTTAACCTGCGCAAGAGTCAAGGCCGAGTATCAGAAACCATCAGGCCTACTCCAACTGCCAGAGATCCCGCAATGGAAATGGGAGCAGATTTCCATGGATTTTGTTACTGGCCTGCCTAGGTCTCAGCGCGGAAATGACACCATTTGGGTAATAGTGGATCGCTTAACTAAGTCTGCACACTTCTTGGCTATTAAAGAAACAGACAAGTTCTCTACCCTAGCAGAGGTATACTTAAAAGAAGTGGTCTCGAAGCACGGAGTGCCTACCTCTATTATTTCTGATCGAGATGCGCGTTTTACTTCTGAATTGTGGCAAGCCATGCACAAATCTTTTGGCTCACGTTTAGACATGAGCACCGCTTATCACCCGCAAACGGATGGGCAGTCTGAACGCACCATCCAAACCCTCGAAGACATGCTTAGGGCATGTGTGATCGATTTTGGCAAAAATTGGGAGAAGCACCTACCGTTGGTGGAATTCTCCTACAACAACAGCTACCACACCAGCATTCAGGCAGCACCCTTTGAGGCATTGTACGGTCGTAAATGTCGATCGCCTCTCTGCTGGGCTGAGGTTGGTGACAGCCAGATCACAGGCCCGGAACATGTAGTCGACACCACAGAAAAGATTGCCCAGATTAGGCAACGCATGGCGGCAGCTCGTGACCGTCAAAAGTACTACGCTGATAAAGATAGGAAACCGCAAGAGTTCCAGGTTGGTGAACGGGCTCTACTTAAGGTCTCACCCTGGAAGGGTGTGGTTCGTTTTGGAAAACGGGGCAAGCTTAATCCAAGATATGTCGGACCCTTTGAAGTTATCGAAAAGATCGGTACGGCCGCTTACAGGTTGAATCTGCCTGAAGAACTGAGTGCTGTGCACAACGTCTTCCACGTGTCTAATCTGAAGAAGTGTCTATCAGACGAAACACCCGTCATTCCTTACAAGGAACTTACTATTGACGAACGGCTACACTTTACTGAGGAACCGGTTGAGATCACGGATCGTGAGATCAAAACCCTCAAACGTAGCCAGATACCTCTCGTGCGAGTTCGTTGGAACTCACGCCGTGGCCCAGAGTTTACCTGGGAGCGGGAAGACCAGATGAAGCGCAAGTATCCCCAACTGTTCCCAAATGAAACCCCCAGCACTGAAGCTACAACTGAATTTCGGGACGAAATTCCAAACTAACGGGGGGATGATGTGACACCCTGTTAAAACGCTCTCACTTTTACTAGCTTGTCAGTGGCTGCTTTAACTTTCGGGACGAAAGTTCTTAAAACTTGGGGATAATGTGACACACTAGGTTTTCCCGAGCAAATATCTTGTATTAACATTATGTGTATATGTGTTATTAAATGAAAGTTGCGTGTTATTTTGATATTCTATGTGATCCTTGCACTATGATTGTGTATGTAATATATATATATATGTGTGCGTATAAGTGAACCGAGACCACCATGGACCCGACTCGAGACCACCCGGTCTCGAGTGAACCAAAACGGTTGGGCCGGATTGGGCCATATAACCCCCTTCGAGCCCACTCGGAACCATTGTAGGGTGCACCACCCAAACCGAGTATAAAACCCATGCCCAAGCCCTCCTTCTCTCATTTGACACTCCCACCATTCACACTCCCTTTCACACTCTCTTCTCACTAAAACTCAAGAACACCACCACCAAATCTCTCTCCCCTCCTCTCGGATTCAAGCCGGAAGCATCAAGACTCGGTCAAGCTCGTAATCATCTCCCGGATACTTCGAATCCTCATCCTCCTTCTCGACTTGGTGTTTTCTTCTCTATCGGTTAGTGTTTTCTTTAGGTTGATAATACATGAAGATGGTTGTTGTTTTTATGTAATGAAGGTGTTTCTTATATAGAAGATGACATGCATACTTGTTAGATGATTTGTATGTATATAATGATGATTATCGGATAACATGTCTTGATTTTGGATAAATTACATAATGAGTTAGTGTGATCTTGTGTTTGAATGTGGTTTAGACCATGAGTTGTTGATGATCATGAGATTTGGTTGCTTAGCGTTCATGACTAATCGGATTATATGCTCTTAGGCTAAGAAATCAAATGCTTAATAAAACGGTTGCACACATGTGGAAATCGGATTAGTTGTTGATGTGTTTCTATTGTTATTCATACTATAGTTCATAAAGGATGATGATAAAAACCTAAATGAAGAACTTGATGAATATGCTATGAATGTTGTTGAAAATATTTGAAATTGTTGGTGTTTGATCTGAATTGTTTGGGAATTAGACAATAAAACATGTTTAAGAAATTCTATTGGTTAGTACAAAATCTCATGAAAACAGAATTCTATTGGTTAGTACATCCGCCAGGTTCTAGAAGGATTCTTGTGCACGTATCCGAGGTTGCGACTCGAAACCTTCGGTTGCGACTCGCAACCAAACCATGACAACTCGAGACCGCCCGGTTGCGACTCGCAACCAAAACATGACAACTCGAGACTACGGCAGTTGCGACTCGCAACCAAGACATGACAAGTCGCAACCTCCGGTTGCGACTCGTAACCAGACCATGACAAGCCGTAACCTTCGGTTGCGACTCGCAACTGTGTGTTCTCGAGTCGAGACCACCTGGTCTCGACTGGGCTGTTAGTTATTGGGCCCAAGTATATTAACTGTACATGCTTGTTACTGTTTAGGTGGGCTACGTGTTAACCGTTAACTGTTGCTGTTAAAGAACTTAGACGGGCCCAATGACTTATTGGGTAATTATATGTTGTGCATGCTATGTGTTAGTTATGTGTAGATTATACGTGTTTACTTGTACCCCAACTTGACCCATATTCGGTAACCATGCTAGGACGTGGTGACCAACGTGATCGACCGGGTAATTAATCTACCGAGCAACCCAAGGTGAGTTCACAACCTAAAGCATGTATTCCCGGTGGTTTGGGAAACGGAACTAAAAACAACACTATCCCCTTTTGAGGGATACAACTTACTTTTCTTCCCTTGTTATTGGGAACCTTTTAGTTAATTACTGTTTATACGGATTGCAACAAACGGCACTAAACGAAACTCTATCACTTAAAGTCCCTACTACATAATACCGATTAGTCGCCGGGGCCAGGCGAACGGGTTATTAGTTGATAGCGCTATTTAGGTCTTACCAACCTCACACCGTGCCAAGGTATGGGATCGGTCGTGAACTAATGTACTCAGGCATCCGTCAATGATGATAGAACATTGACATCGGGGCACTCTGCGGATACGCAACGGTCACCTAGTGTTCGGTATTGGAAAAACAGTTTAGTCGCTAACTTTTGGGGTAGCTCCCCATGGCATGTATAAACGGATAAATTAACTGGTGAAATAAGTTTTTGGTAATTAAAACTGGACAACTAGTGAACTCACTCAGCATTATTGTTGACCCCTTACTGCATGCTTTGCAGGTAACCAGTGACTCAGGAGCTTGCAGCTTGGGAAGTGTAGTGGTCGCCTAAACCCGCATGTTGGGTTCTAATTAATTTGAACTATGAACTTTGTTTAAACTATTTTATTCTATGCTTCCGCTACTTACTTAACTGTTATTTGAACCTAAACACTTGAACTTTAAACTATGGTGTTTACTAACCATTATGGTTGGTGATCATCCTTACTATTATCCAATGCTCAGTATAATTGGTGGCTGGATCCTGGTCGGTCACGCCCTCAAGCGGACGGTACTCCGCAGGTGGAATTTGGGGGTGTGACAATGACAATAGGGACTATGTGCAACGTTACCCGATACACGAAGACATACCCATGCCAAACCTAGGAGCCTACCCAGGGTTAGATCCTCTAGATCCGTATTACGATAATGATGTATTCATTAGAGAGATTCTAGAAAATCCTTACCCAGACCAGGCCCCTATACCTCCATACCAAGATCCCGCACCCCAGATTTCAAACCCAGTCCTAGAACCTGCACCCCCAATGAGTGCAGAAAATGTACAAGAACTTAGGACATTTGGTGAGGAAATTTTAGAAAGTAGTGAAAGAATGAGACAGGTGGGAGAGCGACTCGTCTGGAAGTACGACGAGCGCAATATGGATTTCTGGATGAATCCATATCCATGAATGTGATGGTGGAAACGATAGTAGTAATAATATTAATAATAAAATAATATGATATGTGTGTATGTGTATGTGTATGAAAAAAAACTACGGATGCCTATTGTTAGTAGTGTAACTTTAAATTTCAGTCGGTATTGTAATTTTAATTTCAGTACTGGTGTGTAATAGATGCATACTATATGAATAGAATAAAGTCGCAATGATCGACGCTTTTGACAAAAATGCGTGTCATGTGATTGGCTATATTAAATATTATTTTGTGATATTAATACGTGGTAACTGTTTAAAATTCAGATGGCCGACAGTGGAAATCAAGAAAATCTGAATAACGATAACCAGAGTAACATTAACTTGGTTAATGAGAATCCGAGCATCAATAACAATGGAAACCAAGTGGATAATAGTGCTATCCAACACATAGTGGCACAAGGAATCGTAGATGACATGCCATTTATTATCCAAACTGTTAAGGAAGCAGATAATAAAAGTAAGTATAGCAGTAAGCGACCAACTGAACCAGAAAACAGCGTAAACAATGGACCTGTACTTCAAGTGCCCATTCTCAAAAGAAGAAGAACCGTGTCTTACGGTTGTTCTTATAAAGAATTATGGTCTTGCAAACCGATAGAATTCTCGGGCAATGAAGAACCCATTGCAGCTCTACACTGGATAGGAAAGACTGAGGCTGTTTTAAAAATAAGCAAGTGTGCTGAAGAAGACAAGATAATGTTTGCTTCTAATCTATTTAAAAACTCGGCCTTAGAATGGTGGAACACTATCCTCCAGTCAAGAGGAAGTAATAGGGTATACAACATGGAATGGGAGGAATTTAAGAATATGGTAGAAATGAAATTCTGCCCTCCCAATGAAAAGGAACAGATAGCAAATAAGTTTCTAAGCCTAAGGATGACCGGAATAGATAGTAAGGGTTATACTACCACATTCTTTGAATATGCTAGAATAGTACCAACCCTTGCATCACCTGAACCGGTATTAATCTCCCGTTACATCTGGGGATTAATTGGGGAGATTAGACATGTAGTCAAGGCAGCTAGACCTCAAACTATAGAAGAAGTTGTAGAACTAGCCAATACCTTGACAGATGAATTAATCCGTACTAGAGAAGAAGACCAGAGAAGAAACCTAACCCAAAGACTTACTCAAGAATTCCGTTCTGGGAATTCCAATCGTAGGAATATAGGTTCTACCTTTGTACCATACTGCAAAGCTTGTAAGAAGAAGCATTCAAGAATATGCTCCACTCACTGCAATTTCTGTAAGTTACCGGGACACAAGGAAGAAGATTGCAGAAGAAAATCCAGTAATGAACTGTGCTTCAATTGTGGAGAAAAATATCACATCAAGCCAAATTGTCCGAAATTGGCCCCAGCTGCAAACAACAGGAACACTAAAAATGCTAGAGCATTTGTTCTAACTGCAGATGAAGCCAAAATGATTCCGGACGTCATAGCCGGTATGTTTTTAGTTAATGATGTTTTTGCTAAAGTATTATTTGACTCTGGTGCAAACCAAAGTTTTATTAATACTTCATTTTGCAAACTTCTTAATCAATCATTAACTAAACTTCCACAAGAGTGTCTAGTCAAGACAGCGAATGGAGAAACAGTTAGGATTTCTGAAATCTTGCAGGGAGCAAGAATAAAATTTTTAAACCAAAAGTTTATTGCAAATATGTACCCAATGAATCTGACAGGATTTGATATCGTATTAGGAATGGATTGGTTAGTAGCCAATAAAGATAATATTTTATGTGATCAAAAGTCAGTTCAAGTAAATTCACCAAAGGGCGAAAAGATCACAATTAAATGTGATAAACCATATAGATCCACTAAATTCATCTCTGTGATGAAAACTGCAAGTTATATAAGAAAAGGATCTATAGTGTATTTGATTTCTATAATCACTAACACTAAAGGAAAATAATTAAAGGACATTACAGTAGTATCTCAGTTTTCAGATGTATTCCCAGAAGAATTACCAGGACTACCGCCGGACAGAGAAGTTGAATTCAGAATCCATCTACTGCCAGGAACAGCACCAATTGCCAAAGCACCCTACCGTTTGGCACCCACCGAAATGCAGGAACTGAAGAAACAGTTAGATGAATTATTAGAGAAGGGATTCATACAACCAAGCTCATCACCATGGGGAGCGCCGATACTGTTTGTCAAAAAGAAGGACGGATCAATGCGTATGTGCATTGACTACCGTGAATTGAACAAGGTCACAATTAAGAACCGGTACCCATTACCAAGAATTGATGATCTGTTTGATCAATTGCAAGGAGCTCGATTTTTCTCAAAAATCGATTTAAGGTCAGGATATCATCAATTAAAGGTACAGGAAGAGGACATTCCTAAAACCGCATTTAGAACAAGGTATGGTCATTATGAATTTACTGTCATGCCATTTGGTTTAACCAATGCCCCAGCCGCATTTATGGACATGATGAACCGAATATGTAAGCCATATTTGGATAAATTCATAATTGTTTTTATAGATGATATTCTTATATATTCTAAAAGTAAGGAAGATCATGCAAAGCATTTGCACGCACTTCTAAGTCTATTAAGAAAAGAAAAGCTTTATACTAAGTTTTCAAAGTAAGAATTTTGGTTAGAACATCTACAGTTTCTTGGACACTTAGTCAATCATGAAGGAATTCATGTGGATCCAACAAAAATTGAGGCGATTACCAAATGGAAAACCCCTGAGTCACCAACCGAGGTTAGAAGTTTCTTAGGATTAGCCGGTTATTATAGAAGATTTATTCGAGATTTTTCTAGAATAGCCATTCCTTTAACTAAGTTAACCTGTAAATCCATTAAATTTGAATGGGGACCAAAACAAGAAGAAGCATTTAGAATTCTTAAGCAAAGATTAACTCACGCACCCATACTAGCGTTACCAGAAGGAACTGAAGATTTTGTAGTATATCGTGACGCTTCTAAGTTAAGTTATGGATGTGTGTTGATGCAACGCCAAAAGGTTATAGCTTACGCATCTAGACAGCTTAAGAATCATGAAGAGAATTATTCAACCCATGATTTGGAATTAGGAGCCATAATTTTTGCCCTTAAGATTTGGAGACTTTACCTTTATGGTAGTAAGTTTACCATATTCACTTATCATAAAAGTTTAAGGTATGTTTTCGGGCAAAAGGAGTTGAATATGAGACAAAGACGCTGGATGGAGATGCTTAGTGATTATGATTGTGATACCCATTATCATGAAGGAAAAGCAAATTTAGTGGCAGATGCTTTAAGTCGAAAGTATCATGAAAAGCCAAAAAGGGTACGTTCTCTTAAATTAAATCTACAAGTAGATTTAAATGATCAAATTAGAAAAGCACAAGAATCAGTAATCAAGGATGATACTGAAAAACTAAAAGGTATGATTAAGGAATTAGAACAAGGAACAGATGGAATTTGGAGATTCCATAAAAAGAGAATATGGATACCTAAATTAGGAAACTTACGTCATCGTATATTAGAAGAAGCCCATAAATCTAAGTATACAATGCATCCTGGAAATGATAAGATGTACCAGGATTTAAGAAAGAATTTTTGGTGGATAGGAATGAAAAAGGATATAGCAGCCTATGTTTCTAAATGTTTAACATGTTCACAAGTTAAAGCTGAACATCAGAAACCCTCAGGATTGCTGCAACAATTAGAAATGCCAGTATGGAAATGGGAATTGATAACAATGGATTTTGTTACTAAATAACCCAAAACAAGGAAAGGCAATGATACAATCTGGGTGATTGTAGATAGGCTAACCAAGTCAGCTCATTTCCTACCAATGAAGGAAACTTTCAGTATGGAACAATTAGCCAAATTGTATGTAAATGAAATAGTTTCATTACATGGAATACCTTTATCAATTGTTTCTGATAGGGACAGTCATTTTACCTCTCATTTTTGGGCAAGTTTCTAAAAGGCCATGGGAACCAAGTTAAATCTAAGCACAACTTATCATCCTCAAACAGACTGGCAAAGCGAAAGAACAATTCAGACAATGGAAGACTTGCTTAGAGCTTGTGTAATTGATTTCGGAGGTAATTTGGACGATCACTTACCTTTAATAGAATTTTCTTATAATAATAGTTATCACACAAGTATCAATGCTGCACCATTCGAAGCACTTTATGGACGAAAGTGCCGAACCCCAGTTTGTTGGGCAGAAATTGGGGAAAAACAATTATCTGGACTTGAGATAGTGCAAGAAACAACCGACAAGATTATTCAAGTCAAGGAACGACTGAAAGCAGCACATGATCGACAAAAGAGCTATGCTGATAACCGACGCAAACCGTTGGAATTTCAAGTAGGAGACAAAGTATTGCTAAAAGTCTCTCATTGGAAAGGAGTAGTAAGATTCATCAAACGGGGAAAGCTAAGTCCCAGGTATGTTGGACCTTTTGAGATTATTAGAAGAATAGGACCTGTAGCCTATCAGCTACAACTACCAGAGGAAATGACAGGAATACATGATGTATTTCATGTATCTAATCTCAAGAAATACCTAGCTGATGAATCACTTGTGGTGCCTCTTAAGGAGATAGAGGTAAATGAACAACTTAAGTTTTTAGAAAGGCCTCTACAGATTGAAGACATGAAAGTCAAAAACCTTAAGCACAAGAGATTAGTTCTGGTCAAAGTGAAATGGGACTCCAAAAGAGGACCAGAATACACATGGGAGCTTGAATCAGAAATGCAAAGGAAATATCCACACCTATTCCAGTAGATCTCGAGGACGAGCTCTAAAACAAGGTGGGGAGGATATAACAACCCTAAAGAAAACCGACACCCTCAAAAATTTTTCGACACCCTAAAATATATTAGAATATCCCTATATGTCTTTAGATACACCCCGTATGTGAAAACCGAGCTCAAAATATAATTTAACATTAAAAATAAAACAAAAACAAAAATAATTGGGTCGTCGCGGGGCGCGACGACCCTTGTCTTTAGTTGACGCGGGCCGCGACGAGGCTAGACACCCGCCCTCCTCCGGAAGCCGCCACGTGGCGACACGTGGCGAGGCTAGAGTGGTGACGACGCAAAGCTAGGCCCTACACACCTAGTCGTGGGCCGCGAAGGCCCTGGCTGTGGGCTACGCGGGGTGCGACGAACCCAGAATCAGCTCCTATAAAGCTGGAGCTTGGGCCTTCAGTTCGATCGTTCAAATTTCGACTTTCTCTCTCAAAATTTCTTATAATAGGCATTATACTCGGGTATAATACCCCCCTAAATAACGAAGTTCTGCTCCGTTGTAAGTATCATAACCCCGGGATACGTATTAGATACTCTGCCCGATTGATTTAGGGTTTCGTAACGGCTGTCGTGGTTCTGCCCGACGTAGTCATTGGAATGCCGTCTCGGGGAGGGTATTACTAATGTTAAAATGGGTTATTATACTAACACGTGTGCATTTGTGTAATTTATAGATAATTCCCAGGGAACCCTTACAGAAAATCTAAGACAGCAATGTGAGTAATCCTTCTTTTTTTGTGTAAACCTTTTAGTGAGTAATCTCCGTTTTGTAAATTGTTTTTACAAAACCTCACACGATTAAATATATATTAAACAGTTATTGAGTATTTGTAAGAATACAATTATCATGGATATGTTGGGGTTTTGTATACAAAGTTGTAACACCTCGTAAAATCACGACCAATATAATAAAGACATGTGTCATGAGCTTTAAACGTGTAATGGATTGAATATGAGGGACTAAAGTTGACAAACAAAGAAAGTATGTGTGTAAAAGGATTCAAAGTGTCAACATTCGATAATTATACCTTTCAACAACCCTACACGATGTTTATACCCTTAAACAAATGAATTATGAATCGTATGAAGCCGTTTGTGGAAGAAAGTGAAAGTTTACAAACCGCAAGGGTTAAAAGTGTCAACAGGTTTAATTTATACCTCTGAGTGACCTTTTTGCAAACCCGAAGCTTTGTAATGATTAGTCATGCTCACTAGAATAAGTGATAAAAATTTCACAAGGTTTCGATATCGTATGAGAAAGATACGCTACCATTCGTAAGTGAGGGGTTAAAAGCGTCAACGTTGACATTCAGGACTTTTCGGTAATCGTATAACTAACCGGGGACTTAACAAAGTTTGTTTATGACTTGGAGTCCTTAAAAGTCAAATTGGAGTGTTAAAAGTGCAATAAATAAAGTTAAAACAACTATTAGAAGGACCAGGGACCAAAATTGCAATTCTGATAAACTTGTAACCTGAGCCTGGCATTCATACCGGCCGCGTAGACCTTGTCTGGGTCTTACACGGGCCGCCTGAGGACCACCAGCGACCAAATTGCATGACAGGTGCCTGTGCAGCCTGTTAAACCGACTTATTTGCATGGTTTTTGGATCCAGGAGCATGGCCAACAGTTTTTCATGCATAGGGACACTTGTTATGCATCAGGGATCATGCATAGACTTTGTTGTAAGCATCTTATGCAATCTAATTCACTATATAATGAGCTCTTGGTTGCAAACATTGGACTTGCACTTTGAAAATCATTCTAACTTATTTTCTGGAGTCTCCTGGAGCTCAAGACTGTTCCCTAAGGATAATTAGTCATGCTTAGTACTTCAGTAAGCTTCCTTAACCTCTCTAAATTCAGTTTTATTAGTTTAATGGCCTAAAGTCAAACCAGTGGTAATTAAGGTTTGACTTAGTGATTAATCACTAATGGTCCAGTCAATTCTCGAATTGAAAGTATCTTTGAGTTGGTAATTATGTGGGTAATAAACCCTTAAAAGGGCACCCTCTGATTTCCACCCTAACTAGGTCAATTGTCAGGTCAAACTTAATTATAAAAAGTCAATATGAAGCTAATTTTCGAATAAACACATAATTAACAATGTAGAAGCCATGAAACCTGTTTTATCACTTGTATAACTTGGTAATTAATGTAAGAACATGTCTAAACATGTTCAACCCGACAATTTTCAGTTTAGGCTCGGTTCGAAACCGAAAGTCGCAAAAGTAGACTTTTGCTTTGACTTTCAGTTATGACCCAATGTAGCATATTTTAGAAATTCCTTAGAGCTCTATTAGGACCAGGTTATAGGATAATGTAACCCTATGAGGTTATACAACTTGGTTCCTAAGTTATCCGATTCATGTGCATGTTTCCGTTATATGCCTAAATGTTGACCATTATGCCCTTTTGACCTTAAAACAAGATTTTTGAAAATGTGAGAGGACAAAAACCTTTATTACTAACTTATAAATTTGTCCTAAAAATTGGACATCAGTTTGAGGTCTAGATTAGGAGTTATGCTAAATATCGTAATTAAGAAGCTTTTTATTAATTAAACGGCGTAATTAGCATAAAGCCTACCTAAACCCAAATTTTGACACCAAAATTTTTACCCACTGATGTAATATAATATTTTGGGATTTTTGAAGATTTTTATTTATTTTTAAGCTGGGCATAACATAGGGTTCTTGCTATAATTCGGTAATTGTCGGTTATACCCTTTTCTTGAATAAAATGAGTTTTACACAATATTTTGACACCAAACTTTTTGCTACTGATTTTATATAATAAATAAAATATTTTGAATTTTATAAACTGATCAAAAACTCAGATTTCCTATTTAAACCCGAAAATCGCTTAAAATCGACTTTTACGCGTTTTAAGCGCATAGTATGGGTTAAAACTAATTTCGGTATATAAAACTTAATACCTACTAATGTTTTAAGTAAATTTTTATAATTAAACAGTAAGCAAAATTTTTGAACTCATAATTCTAATTTTGACCTTTAAAGCTTATGTGAAATTACCAAAATGCCCCTACGGTGTATAGTTTGGTTATAAAAGATAAATTTCACATATATGCAATACCCTACTGTTATGACTTATAAAAATAAATATTTTTACTGATTATATCAGACCTGAAACTCATATTAATATTTAAACCCTTTTATATCCTTTAAAATGACCAAAATATCCCTACGGGGCTTAATTTGAGTTTAAATCCATTTTGGGCATAATGGAAGGTATCCTACTGATATCACAACATATTTAGGGCATATTAACTTAGGAAACCTGTTCATGACTCATTTGTTTGCCCGTTATGCATTTTTCGCGCTCGGTACGGTTTATGTAACTAGTTTGCATAAATTAGCCGAAACGGGTCAAACCTTATCATTTTTATCTCAAAATCCAGAATGTGTTTAGTTTACCCATATTATACAAGTATACAAACTTTTCAGGTCTAAACCACATTCTAATCCGGTATTCGCTTAATCGTGCGTTTTGAACCGTATATCTTCTTTTAAAACTAACCGGTCTAAGTTTAGGCTTAATTAAGACCCGTTAGGAATCTAATAGGTTATTAAAACCTTCGTTCTAGATTAAGAGACCAGTAAAAGATACTTGCACTCGCTGATTGTGATATATACTTGCTCAGGTAAATACTTTTAACTTATTTTCCGTTATACGGGCTTGGGATACGGTATTATAAAAATACCGCTTGGTCGGGTATGTAATTGTTTAAATCGGATTGTGATTAATATAATTGCATAACTCATTTTAATCTGTTTTGTTTGGTATATGGCTTTTGGGGGGTTAATGACCATGTCCTGGATATCCTCGGCTCATTCATTGAAATGGCCACGACTTAAGCACGGGGTGTAGGCATACACCTGGCAGTTGTGTATGCATAAAAGGTACCCCACACTAAGGAAAATTCCTTGTGGGTATTATACCTGTGGTATGTCAGTTAATCTCGTCCGGCTCTTCTAACCGGCCCTGACAGACGGCAAACATTTAAATCTGTATACAAGATTATTTTTAAATAATTGTCCCAAGTTATAAAAGATATTTTGTGCCTTGTGCATTCAAATCAATTTTCTTAAACATTTTCAAAATGAGTCGGTTAATTGTATTTACTAGTGTAAACTGACGTATTTTCCAAAAAGGCTAAGTGCAGGTACTAAACGGAATAGGCTAGCTACTCCTAGCATCAATAAAGAGTCTTGCAAGCTTAGATGTTATGAATCTGTTGAACAATGATCCTTTTAACTTGATCCGCATGTGGATCCTTTACATTCCGTTGTAATACTTTGATATTACTTTTATTCGGGTTGTAATGTTTTTATCTTTCGATTTCCGCTGTCTATTAAACTGTGATAAATTGTCTATGATGATATCAACTACGACACGATACTCTCCACCGGGCCCACCGGTAATACGTGTAAATATCAGGGTGTGACAGGTTGGTATCAGAGCCAACGTTGAGTGAATTAAACACTAGCCTTTTGTGTTTAATCTCAATGACACAGTTTGCACATTCCTCGACTTTCGAGTCTAGACAAAGAACTTAGGACTAATTCTGACTTATTTTGTTTTGTCCTTTATTGTTTCTTTTGTTGTTTCTTTTGTTTGTTTTGTCAGGACCAACAAATGCTGCCAAGAATCCGAGGAAGAGGAAGAGGCAAGGGGCCATTCATCGCCCCCAACGATCACGAGGCCGGACCTTCCCACCGGCGAACCCCATCTACTACCATGAGTACCAGTCCTCAAGAAGACCAGAGGACCTCTTTAGAACCCGCGACGCGTTCAGTATCGCTAAGCTCCTCACCTTACTACCTCAACTCTTTCGGGCCTCAATCGTAGAACGATCCCCACAACTCACATCACTCTTTCATACCCCTTCAACGCCCCAACTCACACCATTCCTTCAACGACCCAACACCCTACTTTCAAAGCCGGTTCAACCCGGTAAACCAAATTGATGAGCCAACGGGTTATAACCAGTTAGGACCGGAGGACCACTTCTAAATGGACATGGAAGAGGATCCGGAACCTGCCCAGCCGCCATCTGGGACACCTACTCACCCCATCGAGATTTCGGATGGGTCATCATATCATGGATCACCTTATTGTGGTCCAGACAGTTATGAGGAAAGGTTTGCTCAATATGACTGGGTGTTTACTCCCAGTTACCACTCACAGCAGCAGCACCAGCAACCGCAGCAGGATCCCTCGGAGGATTCGTGTTTTGTAGCGGTTACTCCACCGCCACCACCACCGCTTGAGCAGCAGCTGCCTCCGGAGCCACCGAGGCGGAGAAGAACAACCGCACGGATGTCCGTGCGAGGGGGAATCCGTATCAGCACCCCTCAGCATTCAAGTGGCAGTCATTACCCGCCACTATATGAAGACCCACAGATGGGTGGGCCTTCGAACCCTGTTTCTGAAGTGGAGTCTGCGCTAATCGCACCGCCACCAGTGGGTTATGATAACCCAATTCCTACATACGCTGGTACAGTGGCATACAACCCCTTTGAGCAGTCTGCCTACCCGGGGTATAACTACTACAATGCCCCCAATGTTGACCCATACCTTGTAGCAGCCAACTACAATGCCCTTCATCCTGAAGGGCCTTACGCATCCTCCTACCAAACCGGGTACCCACCTTATGGGTATCAACACCCACCACCTCCACAACCTACGCGGCAGCAGCCGCCACAGCCGTCGTTGATTCAGCCCCAGCAGCAACAGGAGATTCTACAGAGGTTGAGCCAGGTGGAACGGGAGGTTCAAGAGGAACGTAGGAACCACCGGGGATTTCTCAAAGGTCTGGCGAGCTTAATCAAGGGAAAGAGCAAAAGGGATCATTAAATTCCTTATTTGTTTATTTTGTATTTCTTTAATTTTCAATCAAGTCCCTTCGTGGACATCTATTTCTGTATCCAGTCCCTGCGAGGACTTGTAATTTCAGTATTAGCCCCTGCGTGGGCAAGTTATTTCTGTTAAAGTCCCGCTTAAGGCAAATATGTACTCTTTTTAATTAGTGTGGAATGTTGAATTTTCAATTTTTGTCATTATATGCATAAATATAATATATGAAATAAATAAATCAAAAATCTCATTCCTTTTAATAATCTGCCTATTAAATATTAAATAAGAATCTTAAAAGGTATAACCTAGCCCGCATGTCATTATAGACCTGGCCATAATGGTAAAGCCTGTTTAAAAAGGATTCAAATCCATGTTAACATCTGAAAACATGTTAACACTCCTGGCAGATCTGATTCGTTAAATCACACATGTCATTCTTATGTTGGATTCTTCCAATTTCTTCTTTATTATTTAAACATCCATTTGTGATGTAGGGCCTTCGAGCCATAATCATTGTCATATAAGACAAAAGACAGATTGTAGTCTACGACTCCATGTCAAATAAAAGGTAAAGAACTACGTTCAAACCTTAATACCTCGATTCTCTGAAATCATGGTTTATAATTTAAATTGTCCTTGTGACTAGGCCTTATGTGCCATTAATAATGCCCTTAATACTTTATAATTAGGATAAATTATGATAAAAATCCTAAATGAATACGTTTAATAAATTAACCAAGTATGGTTTATAATTACCATGGCTAATGAATTGCCATAAAAGACAATTCCATAATGGACTTTTGAATAAATCTTGTCAATATTTTATGTAGCAAACAAGCTACATGGCTGGGTCGGACGAAGTCAACAGTCACCCGAGGGAGAATCATGACACTTCCAGAGTTAATGTAGCAGGCGCGGAATTGCAGGCATTAATAGATAAAGCCGTTACGCGAGCTCTTGAAAGACAGTTTAATTCAGTCTGTACCTGTCACAGCCCCCGACCCCACCCTGGGAGCGAGAGCCGTGAACCAGCCAGATGGTATCGGTGTTTATTAATTACGCAGCGGAAAAATTTTCATCAGGATCGTAGTTAGGAAATAATTTCAGAGTTTGTAAAACACCGAACTTTTAATATTAAATAAATGGGCTCAAACCCATATTTAATTCAATTGTTTTTATAGGGATAAACTCAACTAAATAAAACATAATTTTCTTCGTTTATTATAGCCACTTTATTTAAGTCTTCGGTGCTCCATAGCTGGCTTCTACTATCCTTACATCAAGTTACCTGAAACGTGTTTTGAAAATATTTTATCAGTAATAAATGTTGGCGAGTTCAATCCATTTTTATAAAATATATTGTTATACTTTACAGCATCAAGGTTTTTATATTTACCCAACTCAATCAGTATTTGTCACATGGTGGCAGTTCTGATGTGACAGTGGTCATATCACTCAATGGCTCCCTTTCGTCAAATAGTGAATTTATCAAGTAATAGATATATAGTATATTTTACTATTATATTGGTCACTAGGCGATTCCTGTGACGGTGGTCAAATCACTGTTGATCATTCTCTCAACTAGTGACTCGGGTCATATTACTGTTGATCATTCTCTCAACTAGTAATTGTGGTCATATCACTGTTGATCATTCTTTCAACTAGTCACTCGGGTCATATTACTGTTGATCATTCTCTCAACTAGTAATTGTGGTCATATCACTGTTGATCATTCTTTCAACTAGTGACTCGGGTCATATTACTGTTGATCATTCTCTCAACTAGTAATTGTGGTCATATCACTGTTGATCATTCTTTCAACTAGTGACTCTGGTCATAACACTGTTGATCATTCTCTCAACTAGTGCCTTTGGTCATGTCACTGTTGATCATTCTCTCAACTGGTGACTCTTATCAAATAATGTATACCAAACTTCACATATCGGTAGTAACTGCTGAATACATAACCCAACTATACATGTATAGTAATAGATTAAATAGGTGTTATGGCTATTGAAGTTTTAGTCCCCATGCATATTGTATGTAATATTTACTTTATATATTTTATATATATATTCACTTTATATGCACCTATTTAAAGAAAATTTATGTAATATTCCCTGTATCAAGACTGGCTACAAAAGCATATATACAAAAATAGCATATATAATATAATTAATATATTATAAAAATGGTACCTAATATATTAATGGTGTCAAGTGGTACCTTATATACATAATCTTAATATAGTGGTTCTCTAATTATATAATCTTTTAATAGTGGTTCTCTAATTATTTAACACATATTAAATTGTAACATTAAACCTTGATATAAAAGAATACATATTAAAAGTTATATATTAAAGAACATCTAAATGGAATAACACATACGTTGGAAAGGATTTTATATATATTTCAGTAGCATATTCAAAGAATATGACTATTAAAATATATATAGTTCTATTATAATATGTCTTAACATGAGCCAAAATTATTTTAATATGTTTACTAGTTATATTTAATTTAATAAAACAAATATATTTTAATAATGATTAATAAAGCTCTATTTTATATACAAGCCATTTAGATTTATTTTAATCATACATTAAATTTATTAGTAATGTAAAATTAATATTAGTTATAGGCTACGGCTACTGGGGCACAATTCCCCTGTGCTTGTGGTCATGCTACTATTGGCTAATTTTTTGCCAATAGTAACGAGGGTCAAATAAAGTATAAACCCCTAATACTGGCAGCTATTGTAGAATACAAAAACTTAATCACTGTAAGTATTACTGATAAACATTTAGGATTTTAGAAAATATTTTTAAATATAACTGTATCATAAAAATGTGATAAAACTGTGAGAAAAGAGAATGGACTCACTTTGTAACTTTAGGGTTCAACTAGAAAGCCTCCTGGTAGAATCTTGGGTATAACTTCTAAGCTATTTTAAATATATATATATATATATATATATATATATTTGCACTCGTGTTAAGTATAGTAACGCTAATTCAACATTATCCCTATGTCACGAGACTGAACCCCAACGAAATTAGTCGGACAGAGCCTTGACATGCGTTATGGGGCTCCAGATCAATCGGAAAGGGTAGCAATGATCGGGAGTTAAAACACTTAAAACGGAGCAGGGCTTTATTATTTAAAATAGAATAGTGGAGAGGGAAAGTTGGCGACACATAAAGGAGATGGTAGCATTTTTTTTCAACCGAATACTTCTTGTATTTATAGCTTTTGCTAAGCTTTTCTAAGCCTACACGTATACATGAAAAGTTTCTTTTTGGTTCTAATTTTTACACGTACACTAAAATGAATTATTTACAACATACATGTAAATCCTTCAATTAAATGTTTAGTTTGATTTCTTTTTTTATTTTATTTTTATAATTAATTCAGCTGCTTCACTTATTTGGCGCTTATAACTTTTAAAATATGATGTTTTATAAAACAATGAATATGTCTTTAGAACGAGAATAATCTAATCTACATTTTGAACCAAGTTTCATTAAAAATGGAGTAGGTTCAAATATAATGTATTTTTATAATTTAATTATTAAACGGTTCCTAGGCCCGTCTAGGTACTTCATATTTCTAACAGTTAACTTACCCTTAGCCTACCCGTTTAATAATATAAGTTTTTATATAATTTATTTTAATATAGAAAATAGAAATGTCACACATATACAAGCCAATTAATTGGTATAGCATTCCAACCAAATATATATAAAATAGTTTTTAAAACTATATGGGTTGAATAATTATTTTAAAAATAAAACTAGTTACTAGGGGTTAATAAATTTAAACAAACCTATAATTCTTATATGATAAAAATGGGAATGTTACATCCTCCCCACCTTGTTTTAAATCTCGTCCTCGAGATTTGGGCTACGATATCTCTTTTAGAGTTATTTCACGTCTTAGTCAATAAAAACAATATTAAGGTAAATGATACAGAATCAAAACATCAAATTTTGTGAATATGAGTTGTATAGTAAATAGGACTCAATGGTTCAACTGAATTATTTCTTGGAATCAATGTCAACCGAACGAGGTGAAACGATATAATTTCCAAGTTGACTAGGTTTAAGCCAAAAGAGATATATGATCAATAGATGTCTAAATTGATTGTTTACAAGTTGTGAATGACTTTTAGAATCAAATAGAATTCACTGTCAAAAGAAAACTTACTTTGATCGTCAACTGAGAAAGACTCAGAATCAACAAGCTCAAATGAAATAGAAGCACAAAAAATGATTTGTCAACTATCGAATCATGACATGAGAAAAATCAACGTGTTGACGTTATTGAATTTGCAAGGATACACCGAAATACAACAGAGTTTAGTGTATCATTGTCTTAATACATAATTGCATTAAGACTATTTTTAATGATGAGTCAAACGAAAGACGTACGTGGTTTGGAATGATTCGTATGATTATGATTAGTCCAAGCTACAAGTTTATACCGACGCCGCAAGGTGTCGTAGTGATTGAAATGGTTTGACAATTACGGTGACCAAACAAATTCACCGTTTTCGAAATCAACTGAAAGTTTTAATGAAGTAAATTTGGATATTCATTTCAAATAAATATTATAGGATTTTCAATTGATGATGAAAGAACAAATGAATATCATAGAATTTTCGATCAATGAAAAAAAAATCTTTAGAGGTACACCGGAATATAATACGAATTTGTGTACTCTTATCTTAACACATAATAGTATTAAGACTGTTTAAGATAATGAATCAACAGAAATTAAAATCCGTACATCAGGTGTGAAAATGAGATTAGCGCAAGCTTCAGATTAAAGAAAACGCCACCACAAGGTGTCGTAACCAATTTAAATGATTTAATGTAAGTGAAGACCAAACAAGTCTGTTATGGTTTTGAAGTACTTGACAGAATGCCTTTATTTATAAACTTTTATATATACTAGAGTCAAATAATAACTTAACTTAGATATTAAATATCAGCGATTACGTTTGGAATCATTTCTGCTTCTTGCGTAGTAAGTATGAATGCTCGCGCGCTCCTCTTAGATCCGTCTGTTGTTTTGGCCTGGTTGTCGGGTGCTTTGGTCAGTTTCGAGCAATATGGTTTGATGTGTCCTGTTTCTCCGCAATTGTAACAAATATTAGTTTTCCTTCTACATTCTTCCTCTATATGCCCGATCATCTTGCAGAAGTTACAATAGGGTGTTCTCCTAAAACGACATTTTCCTGAATGCTTTTTGTTACAGTTTCTGCAGGTAGGTTGCTCCAATGATGATTCAGTTCCTTTCTTCTTGAATTCTTGAGAAATTTTCTGGGCTAACTCTTTCTTCTTGTTTTCTTATCTTGTGTGAATTAGTCCATCTGTCAGGATGTTAGCTAGTTCAACTGCTTCTTCAATAGTCTGGGTTATGGCGGCCTTGACCATGTCTCGAATTTCGCTCACTAATCCCCAAATATAATGAGAAATTAGTACGGGTTCTGGCGAAGCCAGAGTTGGTACCATTCTTGTGTATTCGAAGAACGTTGTCGTATATTCACGACAATTCACACCTATCATTTTATGATTTAGGAATTCGTTAGCCATTCGTTCCTTTTCATAAGGGGGACAAAATTTCCTTTCTGTCATTTCCTTGAACTTTTCCCAGTTCATATCATAAGCCATGTCACTTCCTTTTTCCTGAAGAATTGTATTCCACAATTCTAAGGCTTCTTCTTTAAAGAGGTTGGAAGCATACATCACCTTATCTTCTTCAGCACATTTGCTGATCTTCAGAACGGCTTCCGTCTTTTCCAACCATCGCAGAGCAGCCGTGGCGCCTTCACTGCCTGCGAACTCAGTTGGTTTAGAAGCTAGAAATTCTTTGTAGGTACACCCGAGAGTCATCGCCTTCATTTTCTTGGGAAATGGGGTTCTGATAATATTATCATTGCCTCCATTGATACTATGGCTAAAACTGTCGTCACGAGTATGCTTGCTACTCACAACTTTGGTGGGTTCTACGGGGTTTTTAACAGCTTTAATTATTAAAGGTAAAGCATTAGCTATTCCTTGGGCTATTAGATTTTCTATAGCATTTTTATCCAAATGATTTTCATTATTAGCATGAACTTCGGGATTATGTGATACTTCATTTGACATCTGAATTATAAACCTTTTCAATTATTAATATCCCAGAATAATTAAAACAAAATAATACTTCCAGGAATCATATATATATTTAAATCTACAAAAATAACACATATGTTATTTTGTATTAATTTTCTAACTTTATTGTTTCAGATTAGGTATTAAAAGAACACCTAAATAGCTTAAACAAGTGGCTCTGATACCACCTTCTGTCACAGCCCCCGACCCCACCCTGGGAGCGAGAGCCGTGAACCAGCCAGATGGTATCGGTGTTTATTAATTACGCAGCGGAAAAATTTTCATCAGAATCGTAGTTAGGAAATAATTTCAGAGTTTGTAAAACACCGAACTTTTAATATTAAATAAATGGGCTCAAACCCATATTTAATTCAATTGTTTTTATAGGGATAAACTCAACTAAACAAAACATAATTTTCTTCTTTTATTATAGCCACTTTATTTAAGCCTTCAGTGCTCCATAGGTGCCTTCTACTATCCTTACATCAAGTTACCTGAAACGTGTTTTGAAAACATTTTATCAGTAATAAATACTGGCGAGTTCATTCCATTTTTATAAAATATATTGTTATACTTTACAGCATCAAGGTTTTTATATTTACCCAACTCAATCAGTATTTGTCACATGGTGGCACTTCCGATGTGACAGTGGTCATATCACTCATTGGCTCCCTTTCGTCAAATAGTGAATTTATCAAGTAATAGATATATAGTATATTTTACTATTATATTGGTCACTAGGCGATTCCTGTGACGGTGGTCAAATCACTGTTGATCATTCTCTCAACTAGTGACTCGGGTCATATTACTGTTGATCATTCTCTCAACTAGTAATTGTGGTCATATCACTGTTGATCATTCTTTCAACTAGTGACTCGGGTCATATTACTGTTGATCATTCTTTCAACTAGTGACTCGGGTCATATTACTGTTAATCATTCTCTCAACTAGTAAAGGTGGTCATATCACTGTTGATCATTCTTTCAACTAGTGACTCTGGTCATAACACTGTTGATCATTCTCTCAACTAGTGACTCTTATCAAATAATGTATACCAAACTTCACATATCGGTAGTAACTGCTGAATACATAACCCAACTATACATGTATAGTAATAGATTAAATAGGGGTTATGGCTATTGAAGTTTTAGTCCCCATGCTTACTGTATGTAATATTTACTTTATATATTTTATATATATATATATATATATATATTCACTTTATATGCACTTATATAAAGAAAAAATATATGTAATATTCCCTGTATTAAGACTGGCTACAAAATCATATATACAAAAATAGCACATATAATATAATTAATATATTATAAAAATGGTACCTAATATATTAATGGTGTCAAGTGGTACCTTATATACATAATCTTAATATAGTGGTTCTCTAATTATATAACCTTTTAATAGTGGTTCTCTAATTATTTAACACATATTAAATTGTAACATTAAACCTTGATATAAAAGAACACATATTAAAAGTTATATATTAAAGAATATCTAAATGGAATAAAACATACGTTGGAAAGGATTTTATATATATTTCAATAGCATATTCAAAGAATATGACTATTAAAATATATATAGTTCTATTATAATATGTCTTAACATGAGCCAAAATTATTTTAATATGTTTATTAGTTATATTTTCATTAATATAACTAATATATTTTAATAATAATTAATAAAGCTCTATTTTATATACAAGCCATTTAGATTTATTTTAATCATACATTAAATTTATTAGTAATGTAAAAATAATATTAGTTATAGGCTATGGCTACTGGGGTACAATTCCCCTGTGCTTGTGGTCATGCTACTATTGGCTAACTTTTTGGCCAATAGTAACGAGGGTTAAGTAAAGTATAAACCCCTACATACTGGCAGCTATTGTAGAATACAAAAACTTAATCACTGTAAGTATAACTGATAAACATTTAGGATTTTAGAAAATATTTTTAAATATAACTGTATCACAAAAAAGGTGATAAAACTGTGAGAAAAGAGAATGGACTCACTTTGTAACTTTAGGGTTCAACTAGAAAGCCTCCTGGTAGAATCTTGGGTATAACTTCTGAGCTATTTTAAATATATATATATATATATATATATATATATATATATTTGCACTCGTGTTAAGTATAGTAACCCTAATTCAACCTTATCCCTATGTCACGAGACTGAACCCCAACGAACTTAGTCGGGCAGAGCCTTGACATGCGTTATGGGGCTATAGATCAATCGGAAATGGTAGCGGTGATCGGGAGTTAAAACACTTAAAACGGGGCAGGGCTTTATTATTTAAAATAGAATAGTGGAGAGGGAAAGTTGGCGACACATAAAGGAGATGGTAGCAATTTTTTTCAACCGAATACTTCTTGTATTTATAGCTTTTGCAAAGCTTTTCTAAGCCTACACGTATACATGAAAAGATTCTTTTTGGTTCTAATTTTTACACGTACACTTAAATGAATTATTTACAACATACACGTAAATCCTTCAATTAAATGTTTAGTTTGATTTCTTTTTTTTATTTTATTTTTATAATTAATTCAGCTGCTTCACTTATTTTGCGCTTATAACTTTTAAAATATGATGTTCTATAAAACAATGAATATGTCTTTAGAACGAGAATAATCTAATCTACATTTTGAACCAAGTTTCATTAAAAACGGAGTAGGTTCAAATATAATGTATTTTTATAATTTAATTATTAAATGGTTCCTAGGCCCGTCTAGGTACTTCATATTTCTAACAGTTAACTTACCCTTAGCCTACCCGTTTAATAATATAAGTTTTTATATAATTTACTAGGTTTTTACCCGGGATTGCTTCCCGGATTTAGATTAATTAATTACTATTTGTTATTAATACGACCGCATTACATCAACCATCTCATTCGATTCAACAACGACTTCAAATCACCGGATTAGATCATGAACTCATATTAGAGGACAAACAAAACCACAACAGGACCATATGAATAATTAAATTTCCACTTTTACATCAATGCACTTACATGATAGGGTGATTTGGGATTTTCAAAAAAATCTTTGTTTTTGTACCTCTTTTACAAAATAAGATGTTGACCAAATTTGAAACAGATGTTAACCAAAAGTCAATAAGATATTGACAAATAGTCAAACAGATGTTGAGCTTAAACAGATGTTTGGTTTAAGGCCAAACATCTGTTTATGGCCAAACATCTGTTTAAGTCCAAATATCTGATATAGAATAAGAACATCTGTTTAAGGCAAAACATCTGTTTAAGGTCAAACATGTGTTTAAGATCAAACAACTGTTTAAGTCGAAACATCTGATACAAAAGGCCAAACATCTGTTTAAGCCTTAAAAGACCAAACAGTTTTAACCCAACAGTGGTTTTAAACCACTATTTTAACCAAACAGCAGTTTCGACCACAGTTTTCTGAACAGTAGTTCCAAACATCTGTGGACATCAATCTGTTGACCAAAGTCAACAGATTTATCAACCACTGTTTTATTTTCAAACATCTGTTCCCAATAACAGAGCTTTGATCATTTAAACATACATTTACCAATATTACAAGCTTTTACGCTCTCAAACCTAAATATTTATAAAAAGTACAAGTGTTAAACAGCATACAAAGTTCATCCATCTGTTGACCCAATTCAACAGATGTATCAACAATTGTTTAATTTTGAAACACCTGTTCTCAATAACAAAGCTTTGATCATTTAAACCGACCTTTGCCAATATTACAAGAATTTACACTCTCAAATATCGATATTCATTTACTTAATTTTAATAACAAACATTATTAATAATTTTAACACAACTAATTATATAAAAGATACAATTGTCAAAACAGATAATAGCATTGAATAAAATACAGGATTCTAATTCCTAATCTATTGGTGAAACAGTAGTTTCAATAAGTAAAGCTCCTTTCGGACCATTGTAGTTGTCAACATGTTGGAGGTATTTCAGAAGTTCGTTGGTGAGATCAACTTCAATCATATCCCCCCAGATGCTTGTTATCAACCACTTGTTGTCTTCAATTATATTAGTACTTCGGCGTGCATCTACGTAACCAACTACACGAGGATTATTGAAAACAAACATCTTCTTCCAGCCTTCTTCTTCATATCTGAACAAATCAGCAGTTAGCTCAGCAGACTTTCCAATGACAATCAAATGCAATCTCTTTGCAATGGTCAAAAAATGCCCTTGGCAAGGATTGACTACAATACTCTCAGGAAAGTGAAGCATTCTGAAAGTCTCACTAACAACATCAAAACAAACAATGTTCCTCTCACCTAGTGGATACCAATAATTTGAAACCATAAAATATATGGTTTTATCAGCATAAACTCCTGTAGACCATGAATAACGACTTGAACTATAATTGTTTACGATACTGAAATTTATTGTTGTCCATGACTCACGACGTCGTGAGTAAACACGAGTAGCAGTTACATTACGGTAACATCTGATGTTCAGCACTTTGAGATCATTGAACTGATCAAAATAAATTCCACCGGTATCAGAGTTTCGATGATGATTATAATTAAAGTAGTCATCACACAAAACCTTATACTGCCTGATAGTTGGATTCCAAAGAATCAACTGACAGCAAATCCCTTCATTCGAAACTAACAACAACCCATTAAATGAAGATAGAATACGTAAGAAGCTAGAGTGGACATTGTTAGGAAAACTTAAGGTTTTACTACTAACAACATCCAACTTACCACCAACTACGTTGTCAATGACAATTGACGTGTCTTTAAAGGATAATAGTTTCTTTTGTACTGAATCTCCACTTCGGAGAGCATGCATCATCTGAAATGCATGACTTGACAATTCCCTATAAAAATTCTTGGAAAGACACTTGAAACGGCAAATATCTTCTGCAGAAAGCCTTGTGAAAATCTCGTCAACAATCACTTGAAACCCAAATTTTTCCATCCTGCAAAGAGCCTTGTGAAAATCTCGTCAACAAAATTTTTGAAGATGATTGAGTAGATAGATGAAAATGGTAATGATCAAAACCTCTGCCAAATCTATTTTATATACCCAATGAAGAAGGCTATGACTAAATACATCGTCAGACGAAAGAATATCATGCGACACATATTAGGCTTTTAATGCATTTACACGGGAAAAATATAAAATTAAACACGTTATTATAATTACAATTAACCTATTCGTTTACCTATAAGACGCCTTTAGCGTAAGAGAGAAGTGATTGCTTAACGTGCATTAATTGCAAAGTATATATCCCAAGGCATTTTGAATTTGAAATTACCGGCAATTTCAAAACCACTGCTATGGTATATGTTTGCCAAAGGAAATATCTGCTAAGTTATACTTTCTTGGCTATGGGCAGTAGTTTGCTGATCTGATTTGAAAGCAATTGTCGTGATGGGTTTTCTAATAGAAACAGAGTATGAGTTAAAATTTTTCTGCAAATAATAATTATTTTAACATGTTCTCAACAGATAATTCAAACACATAAGTAAACCCTTATTGAATGTATAGCAATAAACATTTAAAATCGTATTAGTAGCAAGATAGGATTTAAATTAACATAGATTAAACAATATAAAGTTCATCAATAGGAATGTACATACCAGTTGCTGAAGAAAAAATAATCAAACCTCAGGTGATTGAAGTGTAGAAGATGGAGGAAAAGAAAATTGAAACCCTAGAAAATGACTGGGGAGAAGTGATTTTTGAAAAAAGAGATGATAGATGTTTGATGTGTAATGATGATGAAGAAATACTGACGGTTGTGCTTTTAACAAAAGTAGTTTGACTTTGGTCAAACAGACTTTGGTCAAACAGCGTTTTAACATTCCTCAAACAGTGTTTTATCTATTATAATTAGCTTTTAATATAAGTAGCTTGACTTCGGTGAAACAGGGTTTTAACATTGCTCACAATGATTACAACCTAGTAAAAACTTCTTTGTAAACAACATTACTTATTTGTTGGTTTTCCAACAGCGTCGAATATTCGTATTTTAACACCTTCTCTGGTCTTGACCCTTGATAATGCAACATACAACTGACCATGAGTGAAGACAGGATCTTTCAAATAAAGACCAACCTTTGATAACGTTTGTCCTTGACACTTGTTAATTGTCATAGCAAAACAAACTGATAAAGGAAATTGTCTTTGTTGAAATTGAAAAGGTATTTTTTTGTCAAACGGGATCATATTAATCCTTAGAATAAAAACTCTCGTGCCAAAGTTCCTACCAGATATAACTTGAGCTTCTATAACTCGTTTACCAAGAAAAGTAATTTGAAGCCATGAATTTAGAATTTAGAATTAATAATGCAAACTACAGTTAAGTCAAACAGCTGATGGAAAACTTTTAAGCACTGCTAGTGATTAAAACACTGATGGTACTTAACCAATAATAGTGAACTACAGATTTTTAACAACCGCTGCTGCAGTAAACAGTAGATACAGAAGCAGGGATTAAGGATTAAGTGTTAAGGAAGAGCAGTGGTTAACATCTGCTGATATCACCCCAAAACTTATAAAATATGTTGAAAAAAAGTAATATTTATTTTTAATGAAAAATGTAATTTACGTCCCTGTGATATGTGTGAAACATCAACTTGATCCCCTAAATTCATTTTTTGGTTTTTTCAGCCCTTGATCTTATAAATTCATAACAGTTTGAGTCCCTCCCTCACACTTCCCTATGTTGACTGTTTGACAATTGTGAAATATCCTTTAATTACCCTAAAGACCGATCACACTTCTCAAAAATATCTGAAAATCTCTACTCTGAACACCAATCATCATCTTCATCTTCATTGAATCTCCTCACCAACCATTTGTTGTTATAACAATCCAAGGTAAAATCACATACCTAAAACATGATCGACACTATGGTTTACCCTCTGTTCTTGTTAGATGCTTGTGTAACCCTATGTAAGTTGATGTTTGATGATATCTCATTTTCACCACTGTATGAAAGTAACAGCTTTTGTGTGAAAATATTGTTTGATTATTGTGGAAAATATTGTTTGATTATTGTGGGTTTTTGGCTCGGGTATCAAAACAGAGGTTTGGGTTTTGGTTATTATAAAGGTTTGTTTGTGATGTTTTTGGTTTTATCTGTTTATTAATACTGCTTTTTTGGTTTTTGGCGTTAATCTAAGATTGTTTTTGTGTTATAGTTTGTTTGAAATGTTTAAAATATACAATCGATTAAAACAGGGACAGGTTTCTTAAGTATCTGCTGTTAATGTTGAAATCTGAGTTTCTTAAGTCTCTGCTGTTCATGTTGAAATTTGGGTATGGTTGTTGTTTTGATTCTCATATAAAGTTGGTTAAAGACTATATGTTTTGGGTTCATCGTATTGGTCATTTGAATGTGTTTTCTTCATTTCAGATCAACTGAGTTTTGGGTTCCTCATCTTGGGTTCATCATATATGTATACTTATATGCATTATGAAAGTACTGTATCAGCCGTCTTACTATGGATATTTTTATTGTACAGAATGGTTGCGGATGTAAAGATACACAAAACACCAACTACGAAAACATTAGCGAGAATACTTGGCAACCTCCTAGAAGTTAGTGCGATGCACATAAGGAAGTGATTGATCAGAACGATCAATTGCTAAAACATAAGCTGTTTGGTGCATATGAATGAATATAACCCCAGTGGCAGATATGAAAATACCAAGCTTGGGAATTTCAAGGAAAATCGAAGAGCTACACCAAAAAGGGGGTTATCAGCTACATTCCGAAGTGCACCATTCACTCCTTGAGTTTTCATTATAAAGAAATGTAACACCTCGAAAATTTACGTCCAATAATGTATTGACACGTGTCATAGGCTTTGAATATGTGAAAAAGCACTTTAGAGGGACTAAAGTTGACTAACAGTGAAACTATGTGAATATAAGGGTCCAAAGTGTCAACAATGGATAAATAGACTCTAAAATAACCCTACATGGTGTTTATAATCTTAAACGGATAAATCATGGATCATACGAAACGGAAAATGAAAGAAGGTGAGGAATTACAAACTACAGGGGCTAAAAGTGTCAACATGTTGAAAGTATACCTCTGAGTGATCATTTGGCAAACCCGAAGCTTTGTAATGATAAAATATACTCACTAGAATATGTGGTAAAAATTTCATAAAGTTTCGTGATCGTATGAGAAAGTTATGACCAAAACCGTGCACGAAGGGTTAAATGCGTCAACGTGGAATTTCGTGACTTTTCGGGTAAGCACAAAGTTAACCGAGGACTTTACCATTTTTGTAAATGTCCCAAGGCCCTTAAAAATCAAGTTTTAGGGTCTAATGAGCAAGAAAAATAGCCAAAACCACGTTACGAAGGATCAAGGACTGAATTGCAAAACAAAGAACAAACTTTGGCCTGATGTCTGCCTTGAGGACCTCAAAGCTGGGGACCTTGAGGTCCGTAAAGCAACCTGCAGCAACAAAAAACGCACAGGTGTCAGTTTTAGACCTGTTTAAGAGTTGTAAACAGCTGTGGTCGACTAAGGGAGTTCACCAATGATATTTCATGCACTTGGGGACCTTTATTCACTTCATATAACACCTGAAAACCTCTGAATCAGCCTTAAATCTGATCAAAGTTGTATAAAGATCACCAAAGTAGCAACATTCAAGAACACTTGAAACTTCAAAAATTCACAAGACCTTTCCTGGAGCTCTCTGGACGCCAAGGCACCTTCCTAGTGATATCTAAGCTCTGTTAGGACTCTTGTAAGTGTTTATAAATCATTCAAATTCGTTCTAGCATAGTTTTTTCGTCTAAAAGTCAATCCGTCGTAAAACTACTTTGACTTTATGATTAATCGAAATGTGCTCAGTATTTTCTCAAATTGAAAGTACCCACATGTTGGTATTTATGAGTATAACAAACCCCTAAAAGGGTATTATCAGATTCACACTCTAAGCATGTTAATTGTCGAGTCAAAGTTCGTTTCAAAAAGTCAACAGAATTGTTATTTGCAAATTTAAGCTTGATTAGCAATGTAGGGTACATGCAACCTGTTTGATCATCAAAATAACTTGATAATTAATGTTAGAATGTGTTTCAACATGATCAACTCGACAATTTTCTGTTTAAACCCGAATCGGAACCGAAAGTCTCATAAATTGACTTTTTCTTTGACTTTCAGTTCTGATCCGTGCATGCATGTTTGAGATCTGCATTAGAGCATATTTTGGACCAAATTTTATATAAGATTAACCCTCTGGAATTTTACAACTTGATTCCATGCTTAACCGATGCATATGCATGTTTCCGATTTATGCCTAGATATGACTATTTTGCCTTTTTAATATAAAACGCGATTTTTGAAAATGTGAAAGAGTAGAATCATTCGTTACTAATTTATAAACATGCACCGAAAATTTGATATCAGTTTGAGGTCTAGATTAACGGTTATGCTCAATATCGTAATTTGCAAGCTTTATGTTATATAAATAGCGTACTTAGCGCATAGCCTGTTTTAACCCACTTTTTGGTATCAAACTTTTTATACACTGATGTTATATAATATTTTGGGATTTTTAAAGTTTTTCATTAAATTTATGGCTGAGCATAACATAGGTCTTTAAGCTAAAATCGGTTAATACCGATTTTGCCCTTTTTAGCCATAAAACAAGTTCTACAAATCCTTTTGACCCCAAACCTTCTTCTACTGATTTTATTTGTTAAATAAAGTATTTTGAGCCTTCTGGAATTATAAAAATCTCAGCTTTCTTTTACAAACCCGGAAACGGCTCCAAATCGCCTTTTTAAGCGTTTTTCATCGCATAGTATGTACTATAAACATATTAAACATGTAAGGTTGGTACCTACTAATGTTCTTAGCATATTTTTATAAAATAACAGTAAGTACAAGTTTATAACCCAGGTTTCCAGTTTTGACATTTTTAGCCCTTGTGGAATTACCAAAATACCCCTAAGGTGCATAGTTTGGTTTTAAATGATAAGTTTTACATATGGGTCATACCCTACTGTTATAACATGATAAATTAAGTATACTTACTGTATAAATCAGACCCGTAACTCAGATTTACAAATAAACTCTTTTATAATCTTTTAAATGACCAAAATGCCCTTATGAGGCATAGGTTGAGTTTAAATCCGTTTCGGGTATAATAGAAGATATCTTGCTGATATTACAACATATCTAAGGCATTTAAATCAAGGAACTTGCATATGACTCTCTTTGTTACCCGTAACGCCCTTTTCACGTTCGGTTCGGTTTATGTAACTAGTTTGCATAAATTGACCGAAACGGGTCAAACATCATCATTTTTGTCTCAAAATGCAGAATGTATTTAGCATACCCATATTATACAAGTCTTCAAACTTGTCGGGTCTAAATCACATTCTATCCGGTCTTCGCTTAATCGTGCGTTTGAACCGTATATTTCCTTAAGACTAACCGGTCTAAGCTTAGGCTTAATTAAAGACCCGTTAGCATTCTAATTGGTTATTTATACCATCATTCCAGACTAGAGCCTTCCGGTAAATGGTACCTACACTTAATTAAGTGAATACGGCTGAGTTATTAAATTCTTACTATTAAGACAGGAGCTTGCTCAGGTAAATACTTTTAACTTATTTTCCCTTATACGGGCTTGGGGTACGGTATTATAAAGATACCGCTTGGTCGGGTGTAGAAACCTTTTGATCGGAGATGATTGAATTGCATAATCCCGTTTTAATTCGTATTGCTTGATAACAAATAACATTGGGGGTTAATGACCGTGTCCTGGATATCCTTGGCTCATTTTAAAAAGTGAATGGCCACGACGTAAGCACAAGGTGTAGACAAAACACCTCCTGTTGCATATGTAAAACGTATACTCATTCGTAAGGGTAACTTCTTGTGAGATTATATTTGTGGTGTGTCGATTAATCTTGTCCGGCTCGTATCGTATTGTATTGTATGATCACCGGCCCTAAATGTTGGACAAACATGTAAATCGGATACAAGATTTTTATTAACAAAATTGTCCCAAGTTATAAAAGATTAATCTTGCCTCTGTGCATTTTAATCAATGTGTCAAAAGATTTTGTGCCGTTTGCACTCAAATCAATTTTCAAACTCTTTTCAAAATGAGTCAGTTAAATTGTATTTACCAGTGAAAACTGACGTATTTTTCCAAAAGGTTAAGTGACAGGTACTGAACGTAATTGGCTGGAAGCTCAGGGCGATTATAAAGAATCTTGCAAGTCCTAGGCGTCTAAAGTCTATTGAACAATGATTATGATTATTCGATCCGCCTGTGGATCTTTTTACATTCCGTTGTAATACTCTGATATTACTTTATATTCGGATTGTAATATATTTATCTCTTGCTTCCGCTGTGCATTTATATATTGTGTTGTTTGACTATGATGATATCAATTGCGTCACGATACTCCCCCACCGGGCCCACCGGTGACACGTGGAATTTGGGGTGTGACAGGTTGGTATCAGAGCCAACACTGAGTGAATTAAACACTAGCCTTTTTGTGTTTAATCTCAGTTACACAATTGCACATTCTTGAGTCTAGACTTAACATAGGAATAATCTCAATCCTAATCT
Organism: Helianthus tuberosus; assembly: GCA_030545235.1. NCBI lineage: Eukaryota > Viridiplantae > Streptophyta > Magnoliopsida > Asterales > Asteraceae > Helianthus > Helianthus tuberosus. The sequence continues at coordinate 139,113,275 of CM060452.1, forward strand.
GGAAATTTTGCTTCCAATTCAAATTGAATACGTCGCCAAGCGAAGAAGCTGTAATAGGAATCCTCCACGCCCGGAGCCTCGAAATGCTAAGCTTCGTAATGCGGCCAGGATGAAACGAGCCTATAAGGAGAAAGCATTCAGAAATAAGACTGAAGAAGAAACTCCTCTTGCTGAAGATCGTTTCCTTAATAGTCCTTCTAAGGACGTATTTATTATATATATATTTTCTTTCAGTCCCTCCGAGGACACATTTTTCCTTTCAAAGACCCGCTTAGGGCAACTCTGTACTTTTACCTCCATATAATGGATTGTTTAAATAAAAGTTTTCATTCTAAATATGAAACATGAAATAAATGGAAAATAACATTCCTTAGAAGGGAAGTGCCTACGGGCTATAATTAACGTCTTCTGAGACTAAAGACAGTAGTAGCCTACAACTCCCTGTCAAGAAAAGGTAATGAACGTTGATTCACACCTAATTGCCGCGATGCCAAACGATCATGGCTTATAAATTAAACTTGTCTACGTGACTAGGCCACTTGTGCCATTATTGAAATTTTAATGCCTCGATTCTCTGAAATCATGGCTTATAAACTTGTCTACGTGACTAGGCCATTTGTGCCATTATTACAAACTTTAATGCCTCGATTCTCTGAAGTCATGGCTTATAAACTTGTCTACGCGACTAGGCCATTTGTGCTATTATTAACCTGTAAGGTAGGATTTATGAGGAAAATCCTGAAGGAAATAAATATCCTTCCTTCCCTGTCAGTATGAATTTTAAAAAGAATCTTAAAGGTGAAACCTAGCCTACGCGGCCAAGATGGTAAAACTACTCTCGGGATTCAGATCCTTGTTAACACCTAAGAACGTGTTAACACTCCTGACAAATGTGATTCGATAAAATCACAACGGTCATCCCTATATTGGAAAAATTTTAAATTCCTAATTTACCTTATGATCTCGAAATCAGGGCTTATATCATCTTATAAGATGATCATATTATAAACATCCGTGGGTGATGAAGTGCCTATGGGCTAAAATTGTTGTCCGTTAAGACAACAACAGTGGTGGTCTTTGACCTCCTGTCTAAAAATGTTGGACCATGTCCAAGCATAATGGTCGGTATTATCCAAATGATCTTGACTAATAGCATCTGAAAGATGATCATATCATAAACATCCCTCAGAAGGGAATGCCCACGGGCTATATCTATTGTCCTAAAGGACAAAAGGCAGTTGTAGTCTTCGACTCCCTGTTAAGAAAAGTAACCGACTATGCTCAACCTTTAAATGCCTCGATCCCAAACGATCATGACTTATAAATTTGAAACTGTCCTTGTGACTAGGCCTTCTGCGCCACTTTAATATCCTTAATGTTTTATAACTAGGATAAATTATAATGGAAAATACTAATTTAAAATAACTAACAAATTAACCGATATGGTTTATATTACCATGGTTGATGAATCGTCAAAAACGGGGATACCATAATAACCTCTGAATAAATCATTGCCATTGTTTATGTAGCGATCAAGCTACATGACTGGATCAGAGGAGGCCAACAGCCACCCGAAGAAGAACGATGATATTACCAAAATTAGCATGACTGAAGCGGAACTGCAGGCACTAATAAATAGTGCTATTACTCAAGCTCTTGACAGTCAGTATAATGAATCAAATGATAACCATTCTACAACTCTATCTGTGGCTCGTATTAAGCCCCCTCCTAAATCAAATGAGTTAGAGGAAGACGATGTTCATAACTCATCACATCGAAGGAGTGTTCCGCCTATTCAGGTCGTGCTTCACCAAGAGACACCAGTTAAGACCTGCACATATAAATATTTTGTCTCCTGCAAGCCCAGAGACTTTACAGGAGAAGAAGGGGCCATCGATTGCATGACATGGCTCGATGAGATGGACGCTGTTGTGGACATCAGCGGTTGTGCAGAGCAAGATGTTGTGAAATTTGTTTCGCAATCATTCAAAGGAGAAGCGTTGGCATGGTGGAGATCATTGCTCCAAGCCACGGGAAAGGTTCTACTCTACAACTTATCTTGGGATCAATTTGTTACATTAATTAAGGAAAATTTTTGCCCTCAGCATGAGGTAGAAGAGATAGAATCAGACTTCTTGAATCTAGTCATGAAGGATTTAGATTGCCAGGCATACGTGACAAGTTTTAACACTATGTCCCGCCTAGTTCCTTACTTAGTCACCCCTGAATCTAAACGCATAACACGTTTCATTGGAGGCCTAGCACCAGAGATAAAGGGAAATGTTAAAGCATCTAGGCCAACCACTTATAGGTCCGCAGTGGACTTATCCTTATCTCTTACCTTAGATGCAATCAGAAATAAATCGGTTAAGGCTTCTGGTGAGGGAAAAAGAGAAAGAGAGGAAGAGAACTCTCATCGATCTGATAAGAAGAAAAAGGGAAGCTTAAGGAACGGGAAGGATTCCGAGTTTAGGAAAAACTCAAGTCAGTCTAATAACGGACCCAAGTGCAGTAACTGCAAAAAGCAACATTATGGGAAGTGTACAATTGACCCAGGTGCCAAACTGTGTGGAATTTGCAAAACCAAGGGTCACAAGACTTTAGATTGCAAGGAGTTGAAGAACGCGACCTGTTACAATTGTAACGAGGAAGGGCATATCAAGACTAACTGCCCAAAGATTTTAAAGAAGCCGAGAAAGGCCAGGAAAACAAAAGCATGAGCCTTACAGAGGAACGTCCACGAGGTGGTACAGAATGCTAGCCATATAGCAGGTACTTTTCCTTATCAGGAAGTTTATGCATAAATTTATTTTCTTTATGCTGGCACATATAATTCGTTAATAAACGATAAATGTTAAAGAACTGTTGTCTCCGCCTGATTTAAACTCCGGCCATTTGATGCGAGGTAGAAATCGATCGATGATACCTTGGAGAATGCTCCGACGAACCTAAAATAGATATTGTATATCTATTAGGAACCACTCTTTTCTAATATCCTTATGGCAAGCTTTCAAGCTATCCAACTTCATCAATACAATAAAGACAGATGTGACATTTTGATCCCCTGTCAGAAAGGTGATGGACTAGGTCCAGACCCTAAATACCCTCAATGGTCTTTTATGGCCTAGGTTAAGTAGAAGTAATAAGTATACATATCTAAACAATGTTCATTAAGAATGTTTATGTTATATGTCCTATATGGTTTAATGGAACCATGGATAGTATATGATGAGATGCCAGGATGATGAATGACGGTTGTCGGATTACAATTAAGTAATTGTTTCATCAATGTTAGGAACCAATAACAAGTATGGCTAACACGGACAAGGCAGCAGCTGATCGTGCTATGGATGATGCGGCGCAAGCCAATGATACTACAATTGTGAGCCTTAGAATTTCCAATGATGTCCTTCAAACTATGATAGACGCAGCTGTGGGAAAAGCTGTGGAGGAGGCCGTGAAAAAGTTCAAGGAGCCCAATGATATCTGCTCAAAGTCTCACACAAGACCACACGTCCTTACTCACAAGAAGGATCTCGTTCATACCTCTAAGGCAGGGGATGAACTAAAGAGGAAAAGGGAGGAGGATAACTCCCAGAGTTCTAAGAAAACGAACAAACAAAAGTCCAATCAGAAACCTGTATGCAAGACCTGCCAGAAGCGCCATTATGGGAAGTGCAGGTTCGAACTAAAACCCCGATCACAGACAAGGGCTTGTGGGATCTGCTCATCAAGGGATCATAAAACGTTGGACTGTAAGTACATGAAGTATGCAGTCTGCTTCGGCTGTTATGAGAAAGGCCACATTAAGACCACGTGCCCGGAATCTGTCAAAGGAAAGGCGGCTAAGGAAGTAAAGCCTGAGATTGAAAACGCCTAGAATGCCTGGACTACTTCATAATAATGGCATCAGGTACCTCCCTTAACACTTACCAACAATATGAATGCTAAGAGTTTTTATTTTGATTCAGATGCCAATAAATCCTTCATAAACTAAGCCTAGAAAACTTTTGATTACATTCATAAGAACTTCAGATATTAAAAATGAGGTATGATTTACCAATGGAAACTTCAATGACCTCTCTCCCATCCTCGGAGATAATCCTTTCATAAGAATCTGGAGTACTCTTCCCCCAGAAAGAGTACGACAATATATATTATTTTATTTTTATTTTATTATTTCCTCATTGCTTTTCTATCGCCTGCGAATGCCAAACTATGTTTGATAAAGGTGCCATATGAGGATTGGCGTATCCTAGTGTGTCCCATAGATTGCTTCCATGCCTGATCAGTATGGAGGTTTAATGCATGGAACCCCTGAGATATCCCGATGATCATATTGTACTAAAGTCGACTAGTAGTATTCAAGGAAGGTATCCAATATAAAAATGTCCTTATAAGTATCTCTACTTAGGACACCCTTACAATTGTAAAGAGAATGTGTCATTTATCTGACACCGACATCGATGGATAAACCCAAGCCTGAAAATACAGACACCTCTGACATCTCTGTGTGTCATAATTATCTTCTCCTAAGACTATCCTGCTTACCTTCTGAGAGGCAAGTAGAGTTAAGATTAACATCCCGCTTAAGGTTAGAGTGTGGTAGGAACTCCGTGTTGATCATGGAATAATCGAAACCCTGATTAAGTAAAATTTAAGATATAGGTTCATATAGCCTAACTCGATATTCTAAGAAATTCGGTATAATTAATTAAGGAGGACGGTTCATTTTGCTTATGCATTGATTACCGCAACCCGAATTAGGCAACAAGTAAGAATTGTTATCAGCTGCCCAGGATCGTCGATTTGTTCGACTAATGGCAAGGATTAGCTAATTCCTTAAGATTAATTTTAAGCAATGGTTGGAATAACCATCTCACCTTAAATTTAGCTTTCCTATAATAGTTGTTATATAAGTATCAAGACTGCTCTTCTGGAAACCTTGTATAGATGGAATGTTAAACATCTATTAAGACAAAAGATTGGTAAGTCCAATCGTCAGGATCTAAAAGTTGCATTGGAAACAACGAATAAGATCAAACAAATCCATAGCCGATTGTAAGTTGCCATTATTCGGCAGAAAATCAAAGATTAATGAAGTTAGCAACCCTCCTAAGTTCTTGTTAAGAAATAAGGATCAACAAAAGATATCACCCTGGAAGGGTGTGCAAATTTGTAAATTATCAGACTAGTTGAGCTCTGAATATATCAAATTATTCGAAGGAATCGAATGTATCAGGATCAAATAGCTTATAAGCTAAAACCTACTTAAGGAGCTTGGCAGAGCATACAATGCATTGTATACTAATGAATTGGGGATATGTTTCACCAATAAGTCAAGAAGCATTATCACATATTGATATGTAGATTTTGATATAACGAGCAACCTGTGTCGATTAAGGATCGACAGGTTAAGAAGCTCCAAAAGGATACATGACCTATTATAGAGGTCAGCTGGAGTGCCATAGAGGCCCAAATGTACTAAGGAAGGTTAAGTTCAATAAAGGACAGAAAGTACTCCCTTTACTTTAAGCAAATCTCGAGGTCGAGATTTCTTTTAAGGGGGTGAGGATGTAACACCTCGAAAATTTACGTCCAATAATGTATTGACACGTGTCATAGGCTTTGAATATGTGAAAAAGCACTTTAGAGGGACTAAAGTTGACTAACAGTGAAACTATGTGAATATAAGGGTCCAAAGTGTCAACAATGGATAAATAGACTCTAAAATAACCCTACATGGTGTTTATAATCTTAAACGGATAAATCATGGATCATACGAAACGGAAAATGAAAGAAGGTGAGGAATTACAAACTACAGGGGCTAAAAGTGTCAACATGTTGAAAGTATACCTCTGAGTGATCATTTGGCAAACCCGAAGCTTTGTAATGATAAAATATACTCACTAGAATATGTGGTAAAAATTTCATAAAGTTTCGTGATCGTATGAGAAAGTTATGACCAAAACCGTGCACGAAGGGTTAAATGCGTCAACGTGGAATTTCGTGACTTTTCGGGTAAGCACAAAGTTAACCGAGGACTTTACCATTTTTGTAAATGTCCCAAGGCCCTTAAAAATCAAGTTTTAGGGTCTAATGAGCAAGAAAAATAGCCAAAACCACGTTACGAAGGATCAAGGACTGAATTGCAAAACAAAGAACAAACTTTGGCCTGATGTCTGCCTTGAGGACCTCAAAGCTGGGGACCTTGAGGTCCGTAAAGCAACCTGCAGCAACAAAAAACGCACAGGTGTCAGTTTTAGACCTGTTTAAGAGTTGTAAACAGCTGTGGTCGACTAAGGGAGTTCACCAATGATATTTCATGCACTTGGGGACCTTTATTCACTTCATATAACACCTGAAAACCTCTGAATCAGCCTTAAATCTGATCAAAGTTGTATAAAGATCACCAAAGTAGCAACATTCAAGAACACTTGAAACTTCAAAAATTCACAAGACCTTTCCTGGAGCTCTCTGGACGCCAAGGCACCTTCCTAGTGATATCTAAGCTCTGTTAGGACTCTTGTAAGTGTTTATAAATCATTCAAATTCGTTCTAGCATAGTTTTTTCGTCTAAAAGTCAATCCGTCGTAAAACTACTTTGACTTTATGATTAATCGAAATGTGCTCAGTATTTTCTCAAATTGAAAGTACCCACATGTTGGTATTTATGAGTATAACAAACCCCTAAAAGGGTATTATCAGATTCACACTCTAAGCATGTTAATTGTCGAGTCAAAGTTCGTTTCAAAAAGTCAACAGAATTGTTATTTGCAAATTTAAGCTTGATTAGCAATGTAGGGTACATGCAACCTGTTTGATCATCAAAATAACTTGATAATTAATGTTAGAATGTGTTTCAACATGATCAACTCGACAATTTTCTGTTTAAACCCGAATCGGAACCGAAAGTCTCATAAATTGACTTTTTCTTTGACTTTCAGTTCTGATCCGTGCATGCATGTTTGAGATCTGCATTAGAGCATATTTTGGACCAACTTTTATATAAGATTAACCCTCTGGAATTTTACAACTTGATTCCATGCTTAACCGATGCATATGCATGTTTCCGATTTATGCCTAGATATGACTATTTTGCCTTTTTAATATAAAATGCGATTTTTGAAAATGTGAAAGAGTAGAATCATTCGTTACTAATTTATAAACATGCACCGAAAATTTGATATCAGTTTGAGGTCTAGATTAACGGTTATGCTCAATATCGTAATTTGCAAGCTTTATGTTATATAAATAGCGTACTTAGCGCATAGCCTGTTTTAACCCACTTTTTGGTATCAAACTTTTTATACACTGATGTTATATAATATTTTGGGATTTTTAAAGTTTTTCATTAAATTTATGGCTGAGCATAACATAGGTCTTTAAGCTAAAATCGGTTAATACCGATTTTGCCCTTTTTAGCCATAAAACAAGTTCTACAAATCCTTTTGACCCCAAACCTTCTTCTACTGATTTTATTTGTTAAATAAAGTATTTTGAGCCTTCTGGAATTATAAAAATCTCAGCTTTCTTTTACAAACCCGGAAACGGCTCCAAATCGCCTTTTTAAGCGTTTTTCATCGCATAGTATGTACTATAAACATATTAAACATGTAAGGTTGGTACCTACTAATGTTCTTAGCATATTTTTATAAAATAACAGTAAGTACAAGTTTATAACCCAGGTTTCCAGTTTTGACATTTTTAGCCCTTGTGGAATTACCAAAATACCCCTAAGGTGCATAGTTTGGTTTTAAATGATAAGTTTTACATATGGGTCATACCCTACTGTTATAACATGATAAATTAAGTATACTTACTGTATAAATCAGACCCGTAACTCAGATTTACAAATAAACTCTTTTATAATCTTTTAAATGACCAAAATGCCCTTATGAGGCATAGGTTGAGTTTAAATCCGTTTCGGGTATAATAGAAGATATCTTGCTGATATTACAACATATCTAAGGCATTTAAATCAAGGAACTTGCATATGACTCTCTTTGTTACCCGTAACGCCCTTTTCACGTTCGGTTCGGTTTATGTAACTAGTTTGCATAAATTGACCGAAACGGGTCAAACATCATCATTTTTGTCTCAAAATGCAGAATGTATTTAGCATACCCATATTATACAAGTCTTCAAACTTTTCGGGTCTAAATCACATTCTATCCGGTCTTCGCTTAATCGTGCGTTTGAACCGTATATTTCCTTAAGACTAACCGGTCTAAGCTTAGGCTTAATTAAAGACCCGTTAGCATTCTAATTGGTTATTTATACCATCATTCCAGACTAGAGCCTTCCGGTAAATGGTACCTACGCTTAATTAAGTGAATACGGCTGAGTTATTAAATTCTTACTATTAAGACAGGAGCTTGCTCAGGTAAATACTTTTAACTTATTTTCCCTTATACGGGCTTGGGGTACGGTATTATAAAGATACCGCTTGGTCGGGTGTAGAAACCTTTTGATCGGAGATGATTGAATTGCATAATCCCGTTTTAATTCGTATTGCTTGATAACAAATAACATTGGGGGTTAATGACCGTGTCCTGGATATCCTTGGCTCATTTTAAAAAGTGAATGGCCACGACGTAAGCACAAGGTGTAGACAAAACACCTCCTGTTGCATATGTAAAACGTATACTCATTCGTAAGGGTAACTTCTTGTGAGATTATATTTGTGGTGTGTCGATTAATCTTGTCCGGCTCGTATCGTATTGTATTGTATGATCACCGGCCCTAAATGTTGGACAAACATGTAAATCGGATACAAGATTTTTATTAACAAAATTGTCCCAAGTTATAAAAGATTAATCTTGCCTCTGTGCATTTTAATCAATGTGTCAAAAGATTTTGTGCCGTTTGCACTCAAATCAATTTTCAAACTCTTTTCAAAATGAGTCAGTTAAATTGTATTTACCAGTGAAAACTGACGTATTTTTCCAAAAGGTTAAGTGACAGGTACTGAACGTAATTGGCTGGAAGCTCAGGGCGATTATAAAGAATCTTGCAAGTCCTAGGCGTCTAAAGTCTATTGAACAATGATTATGATTATTCGATCCGCCTGTGGATCTTTTTACATTCCGTTGTAATACTCTGATATTACTTTATATTCGGATTGTAATATATTTATCTCTTGCTTCCGCTGTGCATTTATATATTGTGTTGTTTGACTATGATGATATCAATTGCGTCACGATACTCCCCCACCGGGCCCACCGGTGACACGTGGAATTTGGGGTGTGACAAGAAATTTGAAAACTCGTTGTATGTTACAATCTTTTGTTTTCGAGTCTGTAAGTTCTGTCAAGTCTACCAAGTTGGATATCCTTCTATGTTTCTAGGTATGACGTTTTGTGTCCGTTATGTATGTTTAACATAATGCAAGTGTGCATTTATGTTGGCTTTAATTGTAATAATGAATTTAACATGAATTTAAAATGAATAAAGCAAAATACTGTTAAGTGAAACTACTGTTAAGCGAAACTACTGTTATGTGAAACTACTGTTAAGTGAAACAGCTGATGAAAAACTTGTAAGCACTGCTAGTGATTAAAACACTAAGGGTACTTAACAACTGATAGTGAACTACTAATGGTTAACAACTGCTGATGTAGTAGTCAGTGGATAGAGAATCGTGATTAAGGATTAAGTGATGCTACTTAACAACTGATACATGAGTTAAGAAGTTATAATTTCACTTACTATGTAAATTTCGTTAAGATGAATTAGCTGCCGTAGAAGATGAACGTGAATCTTTGAAATCTCAATATTTATTTAACAATATAGATAATAATATGCAAAGAAAGATCATAGTCATTATAATATTAGAACATAACAGTATAATAAGCAGATAAGTTTTCAGGAATTCAAAACCACACAATGAGTCCAAAACATAACCCACCAAACACCCAAAAGCAACAAAACGAAAACCACAAGTTCAACATGGCAACAGCATATGAAATCAACACGTAAATGTATCTGAAAATACTGAAAAAACTATTTTTCAATCTTTGGAATCAAAAGCGTCAAAACACCAGCATCTTCATCCTGACACAGTTCATCACTGATGCGGCGCTTTGTCGAGGAGCAACCTAATGCATCATCCACATCGAACACTTCAAGAATTTTACGTTTTGTTTCATCTGAAGAGGGATTCTTAGTGCCTACCAGTGGTTGGGATAAAGGGGTAACATTGTCACCACAGCATGACATCTCATCCTGATATAAAAAGACAGTAAGTACTAACGTTTCAAAAAATTTAGTACAAATAAACAAATTCTCATATTACCTTCATAAGGTCAACAGGAGTAGACAAACTGCAGGAATCTGGAACATCCAACGATTCGGGCTGCTCATGCTTTAAGTACATAATACACAATAACATAAAATACACACAATGGTATAAATCTATTTCAAAAAGATATAACTATAAAATTAAAAGATTCACATAATGAAGATTTAAACCTGGTTAAGAGTGAATTTGGCGGAAAGCGCAGCAAGGATCTCATCATCGTTAGTGGCCATTGAAATACCATAGTTTTCAACCTGATGCTCAATGTTATAGTCTTTAACACTTATGATGAAAGCATATCTCTTTCCAATCAACGTGTCAAAGATCTCAGGATATGGGTTCGGTATGTCTCCAGAATTAACAACCTATGATTTTATCAAAATTAATATAAATTACAATAAGAAGAATGATTCCATAATTGATAACATAGAATTTTATAAAAATTAATTTTAAGTTATATTAACTACATGGCCAAACAACTGAATGCATGTATTTGTTACCTGATCTTGGATTGTAAGTAACTCTTTTGCAGACTTGTTAAGAATCTTGTAAGCTTCGAAATCAAACAGTGTCAAAGACACAGTACCGGAAGAGTCTTGCACCCTAATAGGTATCTTGAACCTATCAAAGTTAAAAACAAATGAAAACATTAGTATTACTAATATGAACCGTTCATATTAGTATTTAGTATAAGGAAATAAAAAACTGTAATCTCAAACCGTGGAATAGAATAGATGTCGACTCCTCCACATTTATCATTTGTACAAACCAACGATTTTGCATGATCAACATCAAATGAACCATCCGCATTTTCTTTCGTTACAAATCTTTGCTCCACACCTGACTTACAGTGGTTACAACCATTGTAATACCAAAGTTTATCAGTGCATATAGCTGTGATTGTGGCAAGAATCAAAACCTTCTTTGTCTATCAATATCAAACAAAAAAAATAACACTTAGAAAAGAGTATAAAAAAACTCAGCATGTAGAGTACTTATAAGAAAATACACACCGTTGATATCGTTCCAAGGAAACCAATAAGCATGAAATCAGGGTTACTAAGAAACTCATCTTCAACACTTGAGATAACATTTGAACCAACATGCTCATTTGATGAAGATGAAGTTGAAATTTTCTCTACATACCTAAACAGATTCATGCGATCAAATTAAAACGTAAAAATTAAATGTAACTATAAAATAATAATATTCAATGTTTATATGCATATTACTAACTATACCTCTTCCTAAAAGAGGAAATCTCTTCAATGTCAGTGTCAATAAAAAGTCTGCTCAGCTCAAACCCATTTGCAACTCCACGCTTGCCTTAATTTAAAAATAAAAACTTGAGTAGATCAATATAAATACTGTCAAATTTAAAATGTATAAATAAATACAACGTTTAAATTACTAAAGATAAAAAAAATTAAACTAATTAAGTTTAAATTGTACCTTTGTAAAGGTTGACCATACCAAAATGACAAAGGATAACAACATATTTCTCTCTTTTCTTATCATTCATGTAAGCAAACATGTCAATAGCAAAACCATCCCACAAAGTAACCGGACACTTTTGGCCTCTAAAAATATTAACATAAAACATAATAACATCAAGCAACCTTATAATGGTTTAAACGTCAAAATGCAACAACTTAATAAAAAGAACGCACTCAAGATCTTCAAGTCTAAGATTAAGTCTCTTGCCCTTGCTCCCATCCTTCTTTGACGTATCCTCTAGATTGAAACATACATCCACATAACCAATCCAATCTATAAACAAAAATATATTGTTAAAAGAAAACAGCATTAAGAAGTGATAACAATAAAAAAACAATAAGACAAAACAATAGATATATATCATGTAGTGATTTACATACCAATAACTGTATTTACTTCAATTTTATTTTTAACAACATCCTTGAGGTTAACGAAATTAAAACGGTATTTCGGTCCAGACCAGTCAAAGCATTTCTCAACAGAAGTATAGAAATAAAGTGATATTTTGTCATTTCTCTTGGTATACTTAGCAGAGGACTTATTAGTAACAAGAGAAGGTTTGGTGATAAGAAGACATTCATCCAACTGAAGGAAGTCTTTGAATTTTCCAAGCATTTTATGCAAACAGCTGGCTTGTATCATAGTTCCCTAAGAATATGAAACATCCGATTAAATAAAAAAGGTGTTATATTCATTTGGATATTCATATGTCCAAAAAAATGATAAGACAACTATATACGGTACCATCTCATCCATGAAGATCATATCAAGACGATATATTTCATTTTTGTTATCATTCATCATCTTCTTCGAAATGCTAACAATCTTAACTCTAATCGAATAGTTGTTTGAGAATGTATTAAGATCGTTAAGCATGGTAACCTTTGCAACCTTCATTTGAAGACTGTACATAAAAAAAAAAAAGAATCTTGTAAATAATAAGTATTGCTAAACGTAATATGCTAATAATACAATAAGCATGGATGTTCTTAAAAAAAATATCAAGGTTGGAATTCAAGGTTACCGATTATCCAATAAAATTTTTAACTGAATGCAGTGGCAAATGTAATTTCAAAGGTAGGGAGTGTATATCCCTATATGCTGCTTTATTAAAATAATAAAATATTAGAAATGATATGCAAAGTAGAAAAAAAAAAACAGAAAGAACGTCAATTTTAAATTACCATTTTGTATATTTATCATTTCAAAATTTCAAAATTACTGACTTGATTTCAAAGCAATTGTCATAATGACTTTCCTATATTTTATTTTAAATTTAATTAAGAAATAATAACCATCAATTTGAAATGATGTGATAAATACTGTTACATCAAAGTGTATAGGAATGTTATTAGTATAAACATGAAACAACTGTTCAATTAATAGTACAGATCAAACCACTGGAGTGAGGACTGTTCCGAAACACTGTTACATAGTAAAAACAACTGTTCCGAAACACTGTTACATATAAACACTGATGCCATAAGAATGGTTACATATAAAATACTAAGGTGATGACATCTAACAACCTAACAGTCTATAAAAATTTGATGCGGAACTCCTGTAGCATATAAACACTGTTAACATAAACAAATAAACAAACGTTGATGCTGAACCACTATTGTAGTTTGACACTGTTGTTGGACGTCATAAATTTCAGATTTAATTTCAAAGGTATGCAAAGGAATTAACTCTTAAATATTAGAAAGGACATGCAAAGTAGAAAAAAAAAGAGAGAGAGAACCAAAATTTTAAATTACCATTTTGCAAATTTTAAATTTCAAAATTACTGACATTATCAGTAACTACTGACTTGATTTGAAAGCAAATGCCATAATGAGTTTTTTAAATTCTATTTTAACTTTAATCAAGATATAATAACCGTCAATTTGAAATTCAAAATTTGCTTAATCAAATGTCCAAAGCTCAAGAAATCAGCATTAATTACTGATTTGATTTGAAACAAATAGTCATCAAGAATATTTTTTATTTTTTATTTTAAATTTAAATTTTATCATGAAAATAATGTTGGTGGAACTCTTGTAGGTAATTGGAATATAAAGATTAGGTACAATGGTAAGTTGATTGTAATTCTAGTTTTCATTTCATAATTTGATTGTAATACTATACCCAAACAATCAAGATGAGGAGCTTACTATTAATCAAAGTGTATATGAATTTTATTAGTATAAAGATGAAACAACTGTTCAATTAATAGTACAGATCAAACCACTGAATTGATGTGATAAATAGAGTTACGTATAAACAACAGTCCTAAACACTGTTAAATATATATTAAATATAAACACTGATGCCATAAAAATGGTCACATATAAAACACTGAGGTGATGACATCTAACAACCTATCAGTCTTTACAACATTGATGCGGAAAACACTGTTACATATAAACATTGCTAACATAAACAAATAAACAATAGAAAAACTAAAGTTGATGCTGAACCACTGTTGTAGTTATCCACTGTTGTACGTCATAAATTTCAGATTTAATTTCAAACGTAAGTAGTGTATATTCTTATATGCTGCTTTATTAAAGTAATTAAATATTAGAAATGATATGCAAAATAGGAAAAAAAAAAAGAGAGAACGGAAATTTTAAATAACCATTTTGAATATTTTGAATTTCAAAATTACTGATATTATCAATAACTACTGACTTGATTTGAAAACAAATGTCATCATGACTTTTTTAAATTTTATTTAAACTTTAATCAAGATATAATAACCGTCAATTTGAAATTCAAAATTTGCTTAATCAAATGTCCAAAGCTCAAGAAATCAGCATTAATTACTGATTTGATTTGGAACAAATAGTCATCAAGATTATTTTTTATTTTTTAATTTAACTTTAAATTTTATCATGAAAATAATTTTGGTGGAACTCTTATGTCATTGGAATGTAAAGATCAGGTAAAATGGTAATTTGATTGCAATTCTAGTTTTCATTTAATAATTTCAATCTATTACTAATTAACAACATCAATAATAAAAATGTGAGCAGTTACTATTTTTTAGGGAAACCGCTGATGGTCCAAATCAGTGGATGTAAAAAATGTAAAAGTGACCAGTGGCTATAACTTCCGATCAGTGGAAACGGAGGTTGTCTCTCAGCATAAAGAAACGGAGGTTGTCTCTCAGCAGTGGATAACATTTAACAATCAGAAGTTTGAACCAAAACAGTGGTTCCAACAGACTTTAACAATCTGAGAGACAACCAAAACAGTGGTTCCAACAGACTTTTAAGGATTAATGAAAACTATCATTTTTTTACTATTTTAAATATCTTTGACCTTAAACAAATATTTCACCCTCAATATCAGTTGTTTGGAGATAAACAGATATTTGACCTTAAACAGATGTTTGAACATAAAAACATATTTCCTGTTAAACAAATGTTTGACGATAAATAGAGGTTTGCCCATAAACATCTCTTTGTAAAAAAAAAGACGAATTTCAAAAACATTATATCCAAATAATCATAATGAGGAACTTATTTAACATCCAAGTGTACTACATTTTTATTTAATAGTATAAAAATCAAACAACTGTTGTATTTATAATACAGATCAAACAAATAACGAGTTGTGATAAATACTGTTACATATAAACACCTCATAAGAAACACTGATAATTAAATACTAAAGTTACATAAGAACCACTGATAATTAAATACTAAATTTAAATCCGTTGTAGATGCCGAACCACTGCTGATACTAAACAGTCGTTTTCCTTTGGTTAATCAAACTCTAGGTACATAAAGTCAATCATTGTATATCTCCAACAATCGACATGAACTCCATGGAAGGACTCAATGCATTAACATCAGGATTTATAGAAAGCTGATCTCTAGTGAACAGACCAAGATGCAGTACATGAAAACACTTCTTCAGCTGGTGAAGAAGAGCCCTGTCCTCATATACTTAATCCTTAACTTTGTTTATAAAGAACTGTGGTTTAAACCAAACTTTATGCTTCTTTTAATACAAAAAAGGCAGGAAAGACCATTGCTCTAGTATACTACAACAGTAGCAGATCCTTTCTTGGACAAGTCATCATCATCTGCTGCACAAGTCAATTATAATCATCATTTACTCATAAGAAAAAATTATTTTAACTGTAAATTTAATAATCTTTCTTTGTGTTTAATTAAACTTTAAACTTCTTTGATTACAAACCTATAATAACACGCAACATATTGTATGAATTTCAAACAAATGTGATTAGACTGAAATATAAAGCGACAATTAGAGTATATCACTTGATAATTAAAAACTCAAAATTTGGAAATCGGAGTAGCAAAAAACACATACCTTAAACGATGTTGGAACAATGATACTGGAAAGGACAGTAGAACAATCATCATCATTATCATCTGCAACAGATCATTGAAAATAATCATTTAGTAACAACTCAGATAACAAAACTTAAGTAAAAATCAAAAACAAAAACACATACCATGATTATGGAGAACCATTAGCCGGCGACACATCTCTTGATCTAACTCTCGAACGAAACCCTAACAATGGTTACATGAAAAGACACAAAAGACAAAGGATTAGTATAAATAACAGGAAATCATGAAACTATTTCAACTAAAAAAAAGAAGAACAAACCTTTGGATGAAGTAATCGATGAACAAAAGATGATTTTATGGTGGCGTCTGGAAGAAGATTAAGGTTTGTGAAATTTGAATTTGAATCGCCTGAATATACAGAGAGAAAGAACCCTAGGCGTTTGTAAAGAAAGATCAGAAGTGAGAAGAGAGGTTATATAAGGAAAAGGAGATGGCACTGTTGGGCGGGAAAAAGGGCATTTAGGGGCTCTCTGGTGTTGACACGTGGCCCAAATAACTTTCATTTATTATATATAATAGATAATAGATTTTAATATAGAAAATAGAAATGTCACACATATACAAGCCAATTAATTGGTATAACATTCCAACCAAATATATATAAAATAGTTTTTAAAACTATATGGGTTGAATAATTATTTTAAAAATAAAACTAATTACTAGGGGTTAATAAATTTAAACAAACCTATAATTCTTATATGATAAAAATGGGAATGTTACAGTACCTCATTCAAAACCACCCTCCAGAACTCATACAGCTCGCAAGAGTGATTCTCATCACCCAACAAATCAGAGGAGTGTTCCGTCTAAGAAGATTGAGCTCAAACACGAACCTCGTGTTAAGGGCTGTTCTTATAAGTATTTTGTCTCCTGCAAGCCTAGAGACTTCACAGGGGAGAAAGGAGCCATCGATTGTATGACTTGGCTCGATGAAATGGACACGGTGGTTGATATTAGTGGTTGTGCAGAGAAAGATATTGTGAAGTTTGTGTCACAATCATTTAAAGGAGAAGCTCTAGCGTGGTGGAGATCACTGATTCAAGTTACAGGAAAGGTCCACTTGTATAGCATGTCTTGGGAGCAATTCGTTGCTCTAATCAAAGAAAATTACTGTCCTCAACACGAAGTTGAGAAGATTGAGACTGACTTCTTGACTTGAGTCATGAAGAACTTAGACTGCCAGACTTACCTTACCAGTTTCAATACCATGTCTCGATTGGTTCCATACTTGGTTACACCGGAACCAAAACGTATCGCTCGTTTTATTAGGGGTTTAGCCCCGGAGATCAAAGCTAGTGTGAAGGCGTCTCGACCTACTACTTTTAGGTTAGCAGCTGATTTGTCTTTATCCCTTACTCTGGATGCGATCAGGCTGAGATCGCTTAAGATTACTGAAGAAGGAAAAAGGAAACGTGAGGATGATAACTCACGTCGTTCTGACAAAAAGCGTAAGGGGAACTTAGACCACAAGAAGAATTTTGGGTCTAACAAGGGTAACTAGCAAGTGGATGAGAAGCCTAAATGCAAAACCTGCCAGAAACGTCATTTCGGGAAATGCAGGTTTGAATCAAAGTCGCAGTCGAAGCCGATTGGTTGTGGGATCTGCAAGTCCAAAGAACACAAGACTTTGGATTGCAAGAAGTTGAAGGATGCGACCTGTTATGGTGGCAATGAGAAAGGGCACATCAAGACCAACTGCCCAAAGTATGCGAAGAAGCCTGAGGAAGGCAAGAAGACTAATGCTAGAGTCTTTCAGATTAATGCACGGGAAGCAGTGCAAGATGATAACGTGATAACAGGTACCTTCCTTATTAATGATGTTTATGCAAGGGTATTATTTGATTCGGATGCGGATAAGTCATTTGTCGATGATAAGTTTTGTAAATTTCTAAATCTGACTGTCAAAACCCTAAGCATGAAATATGAAGTAGAGTTGGCCGATGGTACCATAGAAACTGCCTCAACTGTGTTAGATGGATGTTTCATATCCATTAGGAACCACTCCTTTCCGCTATCCTTGCTTCCTTTGAAGTTAGCTGGTTTCGACATAGTGATAGGCATGGATTGGTTATCTCATAACCAAGCCCAGATTGTTTGTGACAAGAAACAAGTGGTGATCAAGACTCCGTATGGTGAGCCACTTACCATACAAGGAGATACTCAGTATGGGTTGCCTAAGCAAGTGTCTGTGCTTAAGGCGTCAAGGTGTATGAAGAAGGGTTGTGTCATTTATATGGCATAGGTGACTATTGATGAACCAAAGCCCAAGATAGAAGACATCCCTGTCATTTCTGAAGATTCAGAAGTATTCCCTGAAGAACTGCCTGGTTTACCCCCAGATAGGCAAGTGGAGTTCAGAATCGACATAATACCTGGAGCAGCACCTGTTGCAAGAGCACCTTACCGGTTGGCCCCGACTGAGATGAAGGAGTTGAGAACTCAGTTGGATGATTTGTTGGCAAAAGGATTTATCAGGCCTAGCTCGTCTCCTTGGGGAGCACCGATCCTGTTTGTGAAGAAAAAGGATGGATCAATGCGTTTATGCATTGATTATCGAGAGCTAAACAAGGTCACAATAAAGAACAAATATCCATTGCCCAGGATCGACGATCTGTTCGTTCAATTGCAAGGGGCAAGTTACTTCTCCAAGATTGATTTAAGGTCAGGTTACCATCAACTGAAAGTTAGAGATGAAGATGTACACAAGACTGCATTTAGAACTCGCTATGGTCACTACGAGTTCTTGGTGATGCCTTTTGGGCTCACTAATGCACCAGCAGCGTTCATGGACCTCATGAATCGCGTTTGCAAACCCTACTTGGACAAGTTTGTCATCGTCTTCATTGATGACATCCTCATTTATTCAAAGAATCAAGCTGATCATGAGAAGCATCTTCGTTGTATTCTTAAACTTCTTCAACAAGAAAAGCTTTACGCCAAGTTTTCAAAGTGTGAATTTTGGCTTCGTGAAGTCCAATTCCTTGGACATATGGTTAGTAAGTGTGGTATCCAGGTGGATCCCGCTAAGATTGAAACTATCATGAATTGACAATAGCCGAAGACGCCCACAGAGATTCGCAGCTTCTTAGGCCTGGCAGGATACAACAGGCGTTTTATTGAGAATTTCTCAAGGATTGCAGCACCCCTAACTTCGTTGACTAGGAAGAATATTAAGTTTGATTGGGGTCCTAAGCAACAAGAATCCTTCGATATTCTTAAACAGAAGTTGTAACATCCGTCAAAATCGGACCTCTGAAATCCGACCCGGATTGTAAAACCGGACCTTTATCGATAACATAAAATAAATTAAATAAAAATTTATTATGTAATTGGTTGTCACGTATCGCGTTGGATTAAAAGCCGAACTAAAACGTTAACTTTGTAAAGCAACTCCGTTAGTTCGATTGGATTTATATAAGTGAAGTATTAACGAAGTTAGATTGGCTAGTAAAATAAAGTAATAAGTTCAGGGGTTGTTTTTGTAATAAATGGAAACTATAAAATATTGCAAGTTAACTAACTAGGTTAGTAAACATAGTTAACTCAGTTAATAATTGTTGTAAGAAGGTAATTGACAAGGTTAGTTATAAGTTAGTTTTTAAAGGAGAAGCATATCAGCTAAGTTAGTGTCATTAGTTAGCCTTGTTAAAGGGGGTTATAAAGTGCAAGGGCCAAATTGTTAAATATGGAAACTAGTTTAAAAAAAAGGGAACAAAAGGTGTTTCGGCCAAGACTCGAACCCGCGTCACTAGCCGAGTAAAAGACTTAACAATCGCGCATGACAAACTGAGCTACGCAATGTTTGGATGTTATACCTGACCCCGTTTGATATTTATTCACTGCCCAGAACAAGACTGAATACCTTTCCTTCTTTCCAGCTTGTCTGTACGCGACCCGAATGGTGTATCGACCCAACCTGGCTGTTTCACGTCGTTTGGACTTCCATTTAATCCTCATTAAACTTGTTTTAATGGAGATTAAAGCTTATTAACAATCTAAACGTTTTATGATCAGTAGATTCGACGAATTAAGAATAGTCATAACCACCATTAGCACACTTCAAGTTCATCTTTGGGTTTAAGCGAAATACATAAAATTGTCTGGCCAAAATTATATCATTTGTCCTACTGCTCGAACCATGAAAAACCTTATTGGAATTTCATTGTTTCATCAACTACATCTCACGAATTTAATCGAAGAAAATTCTAGGGCTTGTAACTTGTGCGGACGATATCTCCTTGAATTCTCAACCTTTTCAGGTGATTCCAAAGCCCAAATTTATTTATTTTTCTTGCTCTACAAATCTCTATCATCAATTTCTGCATTTGTAGACTTTAGGGATTCGGATATAATTCCTTGATAAACTAGGGTTCTTGAGTTCTTGAAATTGGGGCTTTTGATCTTAGACACCTATTTTAGTGAAATTGAATTTATCCTACTGTTCTATATCATATTAGATTAGTTCATGTAAATTTTGCAAATTTTCGAACTTGTTATGGATTTATTATGAACTTTAGCATATTATATTAATTTATAGATTATGGGAAAAATAATAGTTCATGAGAATATTATATCCCAAGCTACATAATCTGAATTTTTCAGTTATTTGTTAGATGTTGGATTTTAACAACAAAATTCATATTTAATCTACTAATTGATCATAATATATAATTTGATTAAATTGGAAAACTAGTTATAATATTTTCTCTAAAAATGACTAAATTGTTATTACAAAAATAATTCTTGTGACAACAATAATATTTTATTCATTATGATTGCCAAATGGTTACAAAATTGGTGGATAGTCATTTAGATTTTTGTTAGAACAAAAAGGTAATAACCTACACCAAGTGTAAGACTTTTGAAAACGATAAAATTGATCAATGATGTTACGAATCAATATATAAATATATATGTTCTCATTTATACATATTAAAAAAATAATATTTGTTACAAAGGTCCCCAAATCAAGAACCCGAATCACTAGAACCATTATATCATTCCTTTTAATTTAGAATATATTTGTTATATCCAATCTAGGGAGTTTTGGTTATTTGACTCACCTCGTATGCTCGTGCGGTAATTCTCGTGGATTGTTTCTTCGCAACCAGTGAGTAGATTCGACTCTTTTCCCCCATTTTTCCATTAAATCTTTTTGGGGTGTATCTCGCGCTTGATTTCAAATTTATTATTTAAATTGATAACATGCTATTCGATGTGTTTCTATGTGTCACTTATTGCTAATTTCTATTGTTTCTCTATACGTGCATCTATGTGTTACTCGCTTTGTGTCACAGGTTTCACGTGGATCCACCTGGCTGACCGGTTCCCCACGGCCATGGGTTGAACTCGGTATCGCCATCATTGTTTCGCAGTTTCGCTGATTCTCCTTTCGGGGCTTGAATCTCTATGTGTCTATGGTTACTAATGTTGTTATGTTTGTGTTGCTTATGATATATTTGTTGAATTATTGTTATATTGAGAGACCTAGTTTCACATTTGATAATGCATGTTATAAAATAAGGTTTTCTAAAATTAATAAAGCAAAAATGTTTTTTTTAAATAAAAACCGAATCTATTCACCAACATGTTTGTTGACCCAAAACTCTTTTACGCGTGATACAGGTGCACAAGGGTGGGCGGATTTTGAGTTGAAGACATCTAGGATTGCCTTAGTAATAAACCGGCTATGATATGTTGCTTTTATTTATCTGATTTTGTAACTTGACATTAATGTTTGAATTCTATGTTATGTGTGACAAATTTAATTTGATGACTTTAAATATTAAACTTATAATAGTGTCATAAGCTATGGGCAATCATCATGCCTCGTACCTTTCCATTGCGGGTCGGGGTGTGACAGATTGGTATCAGAGCCAATGACTATAGGGAATTAAGATAGGTTATTAGAACCTTAGACTTAGTCTATAGTTGATTAGGTACCTTAGGTACCTTATGTGTTTAATTGTTTGATTGTCTTAGCTAAAAAAAAATATTTAAAGTGTCCATGATTTAAATTTTCTAATGTCACACACATATGCATGTGAGCACATTTAATTGTTATATGCTAAGTATTATGTGCCATAAATGACAATATGTGTGTTATTATTAAATCATAGTTTATTATTTCTTTTTTTCCTTGTCACGTCGCACGCACCTTATACTATATACGAATATTCAATATTCTAATTCATATTCCTATATATTTAAAGTCTTGAATCAATTCATTTTCTTTAATACATTTCAATTACTATTGAGTTTGATTTCATTTCGTTTTTGAGTTTCAAATTTCAATTGATATTTCACTCTCGTAAAAGTGAGTTCTTGTGACGGTCATGTAGTAACTGGAAGGGTTAAGTACCGGTAGTCGAGACGTCCTGTCTAGGCTGGCATTCATATAAATCCAATTAATGGACCAGTTTGCCTGCCTGGGGACTATCAATGAGAGTACCGACACCTATTAGGCCAAAGCATGTCACACCAAACGTCACGTGAACTAACAACACTTTGATATGTCAAACGTGTCCGTGTTAATTCATGGATACTATCCTAAACATCGTTTTTCAACACCCCAAAACTCGAGTCATTTGTTGTTTCACGATTTTCTTCGGGTTAAGTTGTACGTCAATGGGTAGACATATGAGGACCATGCGAAAGCTCGGTAATTGCGGGTGCACACGTAATTACGAAAGTGACGCACGGAAGTCATACTAAACCCTATGATGTGCCAAACCTATGATTTTCAATATTTTATGATGAAATAATATTTTATCATAAGTTTTATTATTTATCATATTCCATGTGGTTATTATATCGTTTCGTATATAAACCATCGGAATAAATCTATAATATTCTACGAGATTCTAATGATGTTAAAACAAATCACCCTATCTGTTGTACCTTGTCGAAGGGTTCAACTTTTGCTACCCTTTGATACTCGATAATGTTTCATGTGATTTGTATTCTTGAATTATGGGATTTTCCCTAAGTTCCATGATTTCACAAATCCGTGACTCCTCCATTTGAGAAACCAAATACCCACCTTATGATCCAACTGTATGTTCAACCCGACGTTCCACTAATGGATCAATCGACCGTACTTTATGACACCTAACTCGTTCCTTACGATTGAGCCAGTCAAACTGAACTGGAAGACCACGATAACTAGAAGGTACGCGAACAAGCACTCATCTAGTTCCAAGACAACCAGGATGTGGTCAGCAGCACGACAACGTTTTTATGCGATGAGTCTACCTTGAATGAAACTTTTTGAGTTTCTTTGAACTAACTAAATCAAATAAAGAATGTTTGGAAATTTCGAACACAAGTTTAATGATGTGATTTTTGGTAATACGTTGTCCATTACGACTTGAACGTCACAACCCTAATCACTGTCGTAACCTGTGCCCATAGTTCGACAAAATCAAGTCTAGGGCACATGGTGACGGTAATTTTTTTCCGACCTTAAAATTTGATTTTTATAAAAATAATTAAACAATATATAATAAATATTTTAAGTAAAATTCACCATTTGAGATCGAAAATATTTTCCTGAAACATAACGAACATATTTTTTTTCTAAATAAACCAAGTTGCTTTTGTACATGAACAATTTAAAATACCAATGTGCTACACTTGGTAAAGTGTAAAAATAATTAACAAAAGGAAATGAACGCGAGTTAAATTAACAAAGTTATGGTTTTCTTAATTTATCTTAGGACCCTTCTACTTTTGTCCGAATCGCAATTATCTCCTGACTGGTGGGAGTGTAAATCAATGTTGCTACGTCATCTCCTCCGCCATTGCACTTCACGTTTAGTTTTCCCTCATTAACGACTTTACCTGCTACTCTCACTTCGTATCCTTGTCATTCGCACTAACGCCAATTGATACAAATATCAACTCTTAATCAGTACCATTGATAGCTTGTGTCGTTGTCACGCTTTCAACGTTACTATTTGTCGTCATTTTCATCCTTTACTCAGACATTTTTATGTATCACTATGTTATGCATTTATGATTTGTATGATTGCTAGTTCATGTTGTTGCAGTTTCACATCATCACTCGTCATGGCTTACCTTCCCCATGGTTTATGTGACGTGGGTATTGTCTCACTTTTTCATAGACCGACCTTTCCCCCATAACTATGGATGCAGGTACTGCCACCATTTAGTCGCACCCTTTTTGGGTTCGAGACTCATACTATGGTTGTTTGTGGTTTGGTTGTGGTTATTTAATTAGTAAGTTAAGTTTGAGTCGTCAATCATGATTTGAATAACGAGGTGGATGAAAATTTGATAGAGACATGGTGGATACGCCGCTGGTACTTCCTATATATAAGTGTGTCTGTCAAATTTTCAAAAGCAGCGTTAGACTAATCATGAGTGTTTTAGTTAGTCTGTTTTGGTTTTGTGATTGGAGAATTCAAATTCTATAATTTCGCTCATTCAACTCAAATTGTGGTATTTTATGAGAATTTTTCTTTTCAAATTCCAAAGTCGTGACACAGATTGCAGTTGGGCATCACATGTATACCTCACGACTCAGTTGCAAACTCTCTCGTGTTACAAGTCATCTTTGGGATGTGATTTTCTCTTTAGCTGCAATACATCTTAGATACGCCAATCTTGAGCTTCGTGATTGTAATGATCATAGAGCCTATAACCGGCTATCTTGTACATAACAGTTAACAGTCTTCATTTTCTGCATCCTTGGCATTTGAAAGCGATTCCTATAATTGGGTATGTAACCCTTGTCAGGAACGCTACCGCCTCAATAAGTCTATACCTCTTGATATGTCCTAGTTCGAGCACATTCTCAGCAACGTTAGGGTTTGTGTTTAATACTTGTTACCTGACATTCCTAAGGTACAATCAAATCTTAAGATTCGAGTTCCTAACGCTGTTACCAAATCAAATCGTTATCATTTAAGTCTATGGAAGACCCTACCTTCATCCTATACGAGCAGTTTCCTCCTAATTTCGGGACGAAATTCCCAAAAGTTGGGGAGACTGTAACATCCGTCAAAATCGGACCTCTGAAATCCGACCCGGATTGTAAAACCGGACCTTTATCGATAACATAAAATAAATTAAATAAGAATTTATTATGTAATTGGTTGTCACGTATCGCGTTGGATTAAAAGCAGAACTAAAACGTTAACTTTATAAAGCAACTCCGTTACTTCGATTGGATTTATATAAGTGAAGTATTAACGAAGTTAGATTGGCTAGTAAAATAAAGTTATAAGTTCAGGGGTTGTTTTTGTAATAAATGGAAACTATAAAATATTGCAAGTTAACTAACTAGGTTAGTAAACATAGTTAACTCAGTTAATAATTGTTGTAAGAAGTTAATTAACAAGGTTAGTTATAAGTTAGTTTTTAAAGGAGAAGCATATCAGCTAAGTTAGTGTCATTAGTTAGCCTTGTTAAAGGGGGTTATAAAGTGCAAGGGCCAAATTGTTAAATATGGAAACTAGTTTAAAAAAAAGGGAACAAAAGGTGTTCCGGCCAAGACTCGAGACCACGTCACTAGCCGAGTGAAAGACTTAACAATCGCGCATGACCAACTGAGCTACGCAATGTTTTGATGTTATACCTGACCCCGTTTGATATTTATTCACTGCCCAGAACGAGACTGAATACCTTTCCTTCTTTCCAGCTTGTCTGTACGCGACCCGAATGGTGTATCGACCCAACCTGGCTGTTTCACGTCATTTGGACTTCCATTTAATCCTCATTAAACTTGTTTTAATGGAGATTAAAGCTTATTAACAATCTAAACGTTTTATGATCAGTAGAATCGACGAATTAAGAATAGTCATAACCACCATTAACACACTTCAAGTTCATCTTTGGGTTTAAGCGAAATACATAAAATTGTCTGGCCAAAATTATATCATTTGTCCTACTGCTCGAACCATGAAAAACCTTATTGGAATTTCATCGTTTCATAAACTACATCTCACGAATTTAATCGAAGAACATTCTAGGGCTTGTAACTTGTGCGGACGATATCTCCTTCAATTCTCAACCTTTTCAGGTGATTCCAAAGCCTAAATTTATTTATTTTTCATGCTATACAAATATCTATCATCAATTTCTACATTTGTAGACTTTAGGGATTCGGATTTAATTCCTTGATAAACTAGGGTTCTTGAGTTCTTGAAATTGGGGCTTTTGATCTTAGACACCTATTTTAGTGAAATTGAATTTATCCTACTGTTCTATATCATATTAGATTAGTTCATGTAAATTTTGCGAATTTTCGAACTTGTTATGGATTTATTATGAACTTTAGCATATTATATTAATTTATAGATTATGGGAAAAATAATAGTTCATGAGAATATTATATCCCAAGCTACATAATCTGAATTTTTCAGTTATTTGTTAGATGTGGGATTTTAACAACAAAATTCATATTTAATCTACTAATTGATCATAATATATAATTTGATTATATTGGAAAACTAGTTATAATATTTTCTCTAAAAATGACTAAATTGTTATTACAAAAATAATTCTTGTGACAACAATAATATTTTATTCATTATGATTGCCAAATGGTTACAAAATTGGTGGATAGTCATTTAGATTTTTGTTAGAACAAAAAGGTAATAACCTACACCAAGTGTAAGACTTTCGAAAACAATAAAATGATCAATGATGTTACGAATCAATATATAAATATATATGTTCTCATTTATACATATTAAAAAAATAATATTTGTTACAAAGGTCCCCAAATCAAGAACCCGAATCACTAGAACCATTATATCATTCCTTTTAATTTAGAATATATTTGTTATATCCAATCTAGGGAGTTTTGGTCATTTGACTCACCTCGTATGCTCATGCGGTAATTCTCGTGGATTGTTTCTTCACAACCAGTGAGTAGATTCGACTCTTTTCCCCTTTTTGCCATTAAATATTTTTGGGGTGTATCTCGCGCTTGATTTCAAATTTATTATTTAAATTGATAACATGCTATTCGATGTGTTTCTATGTGTCCCTTATTGCTAATTTCTATTGTTTCTCTATACGTGCATCTATGTGTTACTCGCTTTGTGTCACAGGTTTCGCGTGGATCCACCTGGCTGACCGGTTCCCCACGGCCATGGGTTGAACTCGGTATCGCTATCATTGTTTCGCAGTTTCGCTGATTCTCCTTTCGGGGCTTGAATCTCTATGTGTCTATGGTTACTAATGTTGTTATGTTTGTGTTGCTTATGATATATTTGTTGAATTATTGTTATATTGAGAGACCTAGTTTCACATTGGATAATGAATGTTATAAAATAAGGTTTTCTAAAATTAATAAAGCAAAAATGTTTTTTTTTAAATAAAAACCGAATCTATTCACCAACATGTTTGTTGACCTAAAACTCTTTTACGCGTGATACAGGTACACAAGGGTGGGCGGATTTTGAGTTGAAGACATCTAGGATTGCCTTAGTAATAAACCGGCTATGATATGTTGCTTTTATTTATCTGATTTTGTAACTTGACATTAATGTTTGAATTTTGTGTCATAAGCTTTGGACAATCATCATGCCCTGTACCTTTCCGCTGCGGGTCGGGGTGTGACAGAAGTTAAGAAATGCTCCTGTGTTGCCATTGCCTGAAGGGATTGAAGAATTTGTGGTTTACTACGACGCATCGCACACTGGCATGGGATGTGTGCTAATGCAGAAAGGTAAAGTTATTGCATATGCTTCCCGACAACTAAATGTGCACGAAAAGAATTATACCACCCACGACTTGGAGTTGGGTGCCGTTGTGTTTGCACTAAAACTTTGGAGGCAATATTTATATGGTACCAAGTGTGTGATGTATTCTGATCATAAGAGCCTTCAGCATCTGTTCAATCAGAAGGATCTGAATATGAGGCAGCGTCGATGGATGGAGACTTTAAATGATTATGATTGTGAAATCCGATACCACCCAGGCAAGGCGAATGTGGTCGCCGATGCCTTAAGTAGGAAGGAAAGGGTGAAGCCCATAAGAATCAATGCCAAGAGCATTGAATTAAAGAACAGTTTGAATGAAAGATTGTTAGCCGCTCAGAAGGAAGCCGTATTAGAAGCTAACTATCCAAATGAAAAGCTGGGAGTCACTGCAGAACAGTTATCATATGGTAAGGATGGAATCCTAAGATTGAATGGACGGATATGGGTTCCAATCTATGGAGGACTTAGGGGAGTGATCCTTCAGGAAGCCCATAGTTCCAAGTATTCTGTTCATCCTGGCTGTGACAAAATGTACCAGGATTTGAAGGCGAATTATTGGTGGATAGGCTTGAAGAAGTCTATAGCCACTTATGTGGCCAAATGTCTGACATGTGCTCAAGTTAAAGCAGAACACCAGAAGCCGTCAGGTTTGCTACAATAGCCTGAACTTCCCACCTGGAAATGGGAAATGGTGACTATGGATTTTATCACCAAGTTGCCAAAAAGACAAAGCGAGGAAATGATACTATTTGGGTAATAGTGGATAGACTGACTAAGTCAGCCCACTTCCTACCTATTAAGGAAACACACAGCTCAGATAAGTTAGCTCAGTTGTACATGGAAGAGATTGTATCTCTCCACGGAGTGCCAGTGTCTATCATTTCTGATAGGGATATGAGGTATACATCGCATTTCTGGAAAAGTTTTCAACAATCCCTAGGCACTCGATTGAACTTCAGCACAGCTTATCATCCTCAGACGGATGGTCAGAGCGAGCGTACTATACAGACACTCGAGGATATGCTACGAGCTTGTGTTATTGACTTAGGAGGAAGTTGGGATGATCATCTTCCATTGATTGAATTCTCATACAATAATAGCTATCATTCCAGTATTCAAGCTGCACCTTTTGAAGCTTTATATGGAAGAAAGTGCAGAACGCCTGTTTGTTGGGCAGAAGTTGGAGATATCCAACTAACAGGACCTGATATAGTCTTGGAGACGACATATAAGATTGTACATATACGAGATCGCCTCAAAGCTGCCAGGGATAGGCAGAAAAGCTACGCAGATAAAAGGCGAAAACCTCTAAAGTTTGAGGTTGGTGACAAAGTGCTACTGAAGGTATCACCCTGGAAAGGGGTAATGCGATTTGGCAAGAAAGGCAAGTTAAGCCCAAGATATATAGGACCATTCGAGATCATCGAATGTGTCGGAACAGTGGCTTATAAGTTAAATTTGCCTGAAGAGCTCAGTGGTATTCATAATGTATTCCACATCTGCAATCTGAGGAAATGTCTAGCTGATGAATCACTAGTCATACCACATACGGATGTGCACATAGATGAGAGCCTGAAGTTTGTTGAGAAACCTTTGTCGATCGAGGATCGACAGGTTAAGAAGCTTCGAAGGAAGCAGGTACCAATTGTAAAGGTTAAGTGGGATGCCCGTAGAGGTCCCGAGTATACGTGGGAGGTAGAGTCCACAATGAAAGAGAAATACCCTCATATATTTCAGTAAATCTCGAGGTCTAGATTTATTTTAAGGTGGGGAGGATGTAACACCTCGTAAAATCACGACCAATATAATAAAGACACGTGTCATGAGCTTTAAACGTGTAATGGATTGAATATGAGGGACTAAAGTTGACAAACAAAGAAAGTATGTGTGTAAAAGGATTCAAAGTGTCAACATTCTATAATTATACCTTTCAACAACCCTACACGATGTTTATACCCTTAAACAAATGAATTATGAATCGTATGAAGCCGTTTGTGGAAGAAAGTGAAAGTTTACAAATCGCAAGGGTTAAAAGTGTCAACATGTTTAATTTATACCTCTGAGTGACCTTTTTGCGAACCCGAAACTTTGTAACAATTAGTCATGCTCACTAGAATAAGTGATAAAAATTTCACAAGGTTTTGATATCGTATGAGAAAGATAAGCTAACATTCGTAAGTGAGGGGTTAAAAGCGTCAACGTTGACATTCAGGACTTTTCGGTAATCGTATAACTAACCGGGGACTTAACAAAGTTTGTTTATGACTTGGAGTCCTTAAAAGTCAAATTGGAGGGTTAAAAGTGTAATAAATAAAGTTAAAACAACTATTAGAAGGACCAGGGACCAAAATTGCAATTCTGATAAACTTGTAACCTGAGCCTGGCATTCATACCGGCCGCGTAGACCTTGTCTGGGTCTTACGCGGGCCGCCTGAGGACCACCAGCGACCAAATTGCATAACAGGTGCCTGTGCAGCCTGTTAAACCGACTTATTTGCATGGTTTTTGGATCCAGGAGCGTGGCCAACAGTTTTTTATGCATAGGGACACTTGTTATGCATTAGGGATCATGCATAGACTTTGTTGTAAGCATCTTATGCAATCTAATTTACTATATAATGAGCTTTTGGTTGCAAACATTGGACTTGCACTTTGAAAATCATTCTAACTTATTTTCTGGAGTCTCCTGGAGCTCAAGACCATTCCCTAAGGATCATTAGTCGTGCTTAGTACTTCAGTAAGCTTCCTTAACCTCTCTAAATTCAGTTTTATTAGTTTAATGGACTAAAGTCAAACCCGTCGTAATTAAGGTTTGACTTAGTGATTAATCACTAATGGTCCAGTCAATTCTCGAATTGAAAGTAGCTTTGAGTTGGTAATTATGTGGGTAATAAACCCTTAAAAGGGCACCCTCTGATTTCCACCCTAACTAGGTCAATTGTCGGGTCAAACTTAATTATAAAAAGTCAACAGGAAGCTAATTTTCGAATAAACACATAATTAACAATGTAGAAGCCATGAAACCTGTTTTATCACTTGTATAACTTGGTAATTAATGTAAGAACATGTCTAAACATGTTCAACCAGACAATTTTCAGTTTAGGCTCGGTTCGGAACCGAAAGTCGCAAAAGTAGACTTTTGCTTTGACTTTCAGTTCTGACCCAATGTAGCATATTTTAGAAATTCCTTAGAGCTCTATTAGGACCAGGTTATAGGATAATGTAACCCTCTGAGGTTATACAACTTGGTTCCTAAGTTATCCGATTCATGTGCATGTTTCTGTTATATACCTAAATGTTGACCATTATGCCCTTTTGACCTTAAAACGAGATTTTTGAAAATGTGAGAGGACAAAAACTTTTATTACTGATTTATAAACTTGTCCTAAAAATTTGACATCAGTTTGAGGTCTAGATTAGGAGTTATGCTAAATATCGTAATTAAGAAGCTTTTTATTAATTAAACGGCTTAATTAGCATAAAGCCTACCTAAACCTAAATTTTGACACCAAACTTTTTACCCACTAATGTAATATAATATTTTGGGATTTTTGAAGATTTTTATTTTTTTTAAGCTGAGCATAACATAGGGTTCTTGCTATAATTCGGTAATTGTCGTTTATACCCTTTTCTTGAATAAAATGAGTTTTACATAATATTTTGACACCAAACTTTTTGCTACTGATTTTATATAATAAATAAAATATTTTGAATTTTATAAACTGATCAAAAACTCAGATTTCCTATTTAAACCCGAAAATCGCTTAAAACCGACTTTTACGCGTTTTAAGCGCATAGTATGGGTTAAAACTAATTTCGGTATATAAAACTTAATACCCACTGATGTTTTAAGTAAATTTTTATAATTAAACAGTAAGCAAAAGTTTTGAACTCAGAATTCTAATTTTGACCTTTAAAGCTTATGTGAAATTACCAAAATGCCCCTACGGTGCATGGTTTGGTTATAAAAGATAAATTTCACATGTATGCAATACCCTACTGTTATGACTTATAAAAATAAATATTTTTACTGATTATATCAGACCTGAAACTCAGATTAATATTTAAACCCTTTTATAGCCTTTAAAATGACCAAAATACCCCTACGGGGCTTAATTTGAGTTTAAATCCATTTTGGGCATAATGGAAGGTATCCTACTGATATCACAACATATTTAGGGCATATTAACTTAGGAAACCTATTCATAACTCATTTGTTTGCCCGTTATGTATTTTTCGCGCTCGGTACGGTTTATGTAACTAGTTTGCATAAATTAGCCGAAACGGGTCAAACCTTATCATTTTTATCTCAAAATCCAGAATGTGTTTAGTTTACCCATATTATACAAGTATACAAAATTTTCGGGTCTAAACCACATTCTAATCCGGTCTTCGCTTAATCGTGCGTTTTGAACCGTATATCTTCTTTTAAAACTAACCGGTCTAAGTTTAGGCTTAATTAAGACCCGTTTGGAATCTAATAGGTTATTAAAACCTTCTTTCCAGATTAAGCAACCAGTAAAAGATACTTGCACTCGCTGATTGTGATATATACTTGCTCAGGTAAATACTTTTAACTTATTTTCCGTTATACGGGCTTAGGATACGGTATTATAAAAATACCGCTTGGTCGGGTATGTAATTGTTTAAATCGGATTGTGATTAATATAATTGCATAACTCGTTTTAATCTGTTTTGTTTGGTATATGGCTTTTGGGGGGTTAATGACCATGTCCTGGATATCCTCGGCTCATTCATTGAAATGGCAACGACTTAAGCACGGGGTGTAGGCATACACCTGGCAGTTGCGTATGTATAAAAGATACCCCACAATAAGGAAAATTCCTTGTGGGTATTATACCTGTGGTGTGTCAGTTAATCTCGTCCGGCTCTTCTAACCGGCCCTGACAGACGGCAAACATTTAAATCTGTATACAAGATTATTTTTAAATAATTGTCCCAAGTTATAAAAGATATTTTGTGCCTTGTGCATTCAAATCAATTTTCTTAAACATTTTCAAAATGAGTCGGTTAATTGTATTTACCAGTGTAAACTGACGTATTTTCCAAAAAGGCTAAGTGCAGGTACTAAACGGAATAGGCTGGCTACTCCTAGCATCAATAAAGAGTCTTGCAAGCTTAGATGTTATGAATTTGTTGAACAACGATCCTTTTAACTTGATCCGCCATCCTTTACATTCCGTTGTAATACTTTGATATTACTTTTATTCGGGTTGTAGTGTTTTTATCTTTCGACTTCCGCTGTGTATTAAACTGTGATAAATTGTCTATGATGATATCAACTACGTCACGATACTCCCCACCGGGCCCACCGGTAATACGTGTAAATATCGGGGTGTGACAAAAGTTATGTTACTGCCTTGCGAGGGGTAACATTTCCACAAGTTGGGTATGACAGTACTATGGATGTTAATTGATATTACTTGGAAGCAAATGTAATTGCGAGATCGCCCTCAATACTGTACAATGGTTTTTATTAAACTTGATTAAACTGGGATTCACTCACCAGTATTTCCCACTGACAAAATGTTTTTAAATGCGTTTCAGGTAACAAAATGTGAAAACCAAATAGAAGCCAGCTGGACAGCACTGAAGGCTTGGAAAAGTGGCAATAATGTTACCTAAATTAAAATAGATGTTTTTATCAAATAAAAATAGGATTTATTCCTATGAAAATGTGTGTACTGCAAACTTGGGTTTTATCCCATGTGTTTAATATTATGAAAATGTGGTATTTTACTCTGATCCAATATTTCCTAACTACGGTCCTGATGAAAATTCCGCTGCCAAATTAGACAATACCAGATACCACCGAAACTGGCTCGCGGCCGTCTGTTCCCGAGGAAATAGGGATCGGGTGTTGCGACATGGGCCTAGCCCATTTGAGTCTCCGTGTCTCACACGGTATAAGTGGGCCTAGCCCATAAGTGTCTCTGTGCCACGCACGGTATCTGTTCGTTATGTGTAATATATATTCTTCAAATATATATTTTAAGTTTAATGAACCTCGTTCACATGTATAAATACGTTCGATTCAAGTGTGTATATTTGTCTCACAAATATATGTGTATATCCTTTCTAGATATAAGAGTTAAAAATATTTATTTTTAACATCGTATTTATGTCAATGTACATGTACGGTATTCTTCTTGAGTGTACACTTCAACAAGTGTATTTGAGTACATCACTATGTACTTGCATATTTTATACGTATACCGTATTTATACTTGTACTTATATGTTTCATCATTGGTATTTATGTCGCATTTATACGTATACGTATACCGTGTATATACTTGTACTTGCAATTCCACCAAGTGTATTTTTGTATGCAGTTTATACGTATTTGTATACTTGTATGCCCATATTTTTACACTTAGTAAATATTTATTTTATACTTTTCGGAATTTAGAAGTCTTGAAAATATATATCGTTCTAGTCTAAAAAATATATTATTTTTAGAGTTTCCTCGTAATATATATATATATATAGGGGAAGGTTCAAATGAAAACCACTAGTTATTGTGAAAACTCGAAAACTAATTAAAAAATCCAAAAAAAACATACCAATTTTTTTTTTTTTGCTTACCAATTTTCGCAGGTTTATGTATATATAAAAAAAAAATTGTAGTGCACATGTGTATGTGTAATACTACACATGTGTACTGCAATTTTTTTTATTTTTGAAAAAAACTTTTTTTATATATAAAAACCTGCGATTTTTATAAAAAAAAAATTTGGTGTGTTTTTTAGGCTTTTTTTAGTTAATTTTCGAGTTTTCACAATAAAAGTGGTTTTCATTTGAAACATCCCCTATATATATATAGGGTAAAGATAGTGTAAAAAAGGGCCTAAAGTGTGAGAAGTGTGAGAAGTGTATTATAACACTATATATAATACTATATAACACCATATAAACACCGTATAACAATATGTAACACCATATAATACCATATAACACTATGTAACACTATATATCATTATATAACAAATATAACACTATACATTATATGGTATTATATGGTGT
The DNA here is from genome assembly GCA_030545235.1 of Helianthus tuberosus. NCBI lineage: Eukaryota > Viridiplantae > Streptophyta > Magnoliopsida > Asterales > Asteraceae > Helianthus > Helianthus tuberosus. The sequence goes on from CM060452.1 coordinate 139,148,226, forward strand.
TACATATTGTTATACGGTGTTTATATGGTGTTATATAGTATTATATATAGTGTTATAATACACTTCTCACACTTTGAGAACTTTTTACAGGATCCTCTACCTATATATATATATATATATATATATATATATATATATATATATATATATATCGGAAGGGGGCGCTCAAGAAGAAAATCTTTTATGGGTTGATGCTAGGGCAAATGAGACTTTGGTAAGTCAATTGATAAGTAAATCTGAACTAAAGTATTTCAAAATAAAAAACACGAAGTTTATTACAATGAAATTTGTATAATATAATTATATGTTTATCCCATTAAGTTAAATATGATGGTTTTCTTGTGGAGATGTATGGGAAAGAACGTAATAAACATCCAAAACTTGACAAAGACTTGTGGTCACGAGCTGAGGGCGAGAATAAACGAAAAGTGTACGGGTTAGGCAATGCTAGTGGCCCCTGTGTACATAGCAGAGAAGACCCTGAGGTATTTTTTATCCTTTTAGACTAATAACTTTTGTGCATTTGTATCGTTTCCCACTGTTATTATGTTTGTTTGATTTGCGAAGCTTGTTTTTTATTGTTAAGTTTGATGCTCTTAAATTAGTAAGAATGTTAAGGAATTTCATATTGATTTGATTACACCTTCTTTACGGGTTGTTTCATAACAAAAAAAATGTTTTTAAAATTAGGTATAATTTCCTTCTTAATATGTAACCAACTTGACTAGCACTTGAATTGTAGCTCACAATTTGTAACATCCCTATTTTTATCATAGGTTTGGTTAAATTTATTAACCATTAGTAACTAGTAACTAGTAAATAATTTATTTTAATATAATTATTCAACCAAAATAGTTTTAAACATTATTTTATATAGTTGGTTGAAATAATTTTGGTCTGTGTATGGGTGACCTTTTCTAAATAAAATAAAAGTATCTAAAATCTTATATTATTAGACAGGTAGATTATGGGTAAGTTGAAAATTTGAAATATAAAGTTCCTAGACGGGCCTAGGAACCGTATAATAATTAAATTATAAAATACATTGTATTTTGAACCTACTCCGTTTTTAATGAAACTTAGACCCAAATGTAGACAAAAATATTCTCGTTCAAAAGACATATTCATTATTTTGTAGAACGTTATATTTTAGAAGTTATACGCGTCAAATAAGTGAAGTAGTTAAATTAATTATAATATATATAATATAATAATAAAATAGTAAAATTCACAATTCAATTTCAATTGAATTAGTGAATGTTAACATGTCTTCATTTTAAAGTGAGAAATAAAATAATATAATAATAAAATGAAACATTTGAAATTAGGATTGGTGATGTGGACGTATCATGGAAAGAAATAAAATAAATAAATCTAAAAAACTTACAATATTGATGCAAGTGTACGTCATATAGATAAGAACCATTTGAGTAGCATCCAAGCTACTTTCCCAGTATAAATACAAAGCAATATGCCATTTTTCATCTGCTTCTATTCCATCTCGATTTCATTCTCTACATATACATATATATTTATTCTTATTTATTTTTATTTACACTATAGTAATAGTAATAAAACCCTGCTCGTTTTAAGTGTTTTAACTCCCGATCACCGCTACCCTTTCCGATTGATCTGGAACCCATAACTCATGTCAAGGCTCTGCCCGACTAAGTTTGTTGGGATTCGGTCTCGGACATCGGGACAAGGTTGAATTAGGAGTACTATACTTACCACGAGTACACTATATATTTTTAAATAGCTCAGAAATTATACCCAAAATTATACCAGAAGGCTTTCTAGTTGAACCCTAAAGTTACAAAGTGAGTCCATTTTCTTTTCTCACTATTTTATTTCCTTTTTCTTTGTAATATAATTATATTCAAAAATGTCCCAAACCATAACAACTCTCACCAAAACTATTATATTTTTATTATTATTATTATTTATATTTTGTCTAAAAAGAAACCCTAATTGAAACACCCAAGTAATCCTACATAATTCCTAAAATTTTCAGAACAATCAGAATCGGGATCAAGGCCCCTTAAACTCAGGGGGGGTATTCCCTACTCAACGATTATCCTTATAAGTTATTATAAAACTCAAATTTAATCATTTCTTCGACTCAGTTGGCCTACTCCTACGCGTGGCTACCCTATAGTGATTTGGTGTTCTTTACGGACCGTAACATTAAGAGTCTTACGGACCGTAAGCACCCTTACGGACACCGTAACATTGGGAGTCTTACGGTCCGTAAGCATGTCAAATTTCGTATATAAATAGCAGAGGTTGGGACTTGAAATTGGAAGCTGGAACGACGAACAGAGTCGAAATATACACGGAGTTATGCTCTGTTTACCACAATTAACACACACAAATCACTAATCGATGCTGCAATCAGGGTAATAACTCGATCAATATTACGATTCAACGTCCGATCGATTATAACTATCCAACGATTGTTTAAGTGCCGCTCAAATTGAGTTTATACTTTGTTATTCATCGTGATTTCGACTTGAATGTTTGAGTGCTGTTCGAACTCGGACTATACTCTGTCATTCGTTGTGAATCCGCTGAATTGTTAAGTATTGCACTTTGTCATTCGTTGTGAGGGTTTTATCTCGTGAGTTATTGTAAATGCTGTATTAAGTTATCTACCTAGTTCGTGTGCACTAGGTTACAAGGTTAATCAATAGGCTAAGTTATGCCTGTATAAATCTGCAATATATCGAGGCTTATCTGTAACTTTGGCTGTATGAATCTTCATGCTTATAATGTGAGTCATTCTCTTTTTATCAAATTATTTTCAAAATCATGTTTATTTTCAAAAGTTATAATTACAGTGATTAAGTTTATGTAATCACCAGGTTACAGCCGGTATGTGGGGTATTGTGCACATTACTACTGTTGTTATCACTTTAGGTGGGCGAACCTAATTAGTGATATTCGTCATTCATTGGGGCAGCCAATGGTGATATGACCACAGTCACCGAAATGAGTCGAGTGACAAATACTGTGGGTAGTTGGTTTGATATCAGAAACATTGTAATCTCTCTTAATACTGTGAATTATAACAAACGAGTCGTTTTAGTAAAACTGAATGATTCACTCAGTATTTCCCTGCTGACAAAACCTTTTTAAAACGCGTTTCAGGTAATTACAGTAGATTGGAGTAAGAGATGGATACGGCACTGAAAGGCATCAAGAAGTGGCTTATTTATTAATTAAATCAAATATTGTTTTATGCAATAAAATTTATCTTTATTAAAGCTACCATTGTAAAACATGGGTTTATCCCATCTATTTAAAATAAATAAAATCCGGTGTTTTCTAAACTCTGATATTTTTCCTAACTCACGGTCCTGATGAAATTTCCGCTGCAACATTTTCAAATTAATCACCGGTACCACTGGGCTGTTCGCGACTCCCGATTCCGTCCAGGGTGGGTCGGGGGCCGTGACAGAAGGTGGTATCAGAGCCACTGCTTTAAGCCTTTAGGTGTTGTAACAATAATACCTAAATTCATATAAAAGAGTTAGGAGATTGCTGTTAACTGGTAGCACACATGATAGCATTTAGACTTGAACTTAAGAAAAGATGCCATAGTATCAGCTTCGAGATAAGCTAAGTACTTGTGTAAATAAAGTATGATGGGTTTTGATATACCATAAGAATGGTAATTATAATATTGCAAGATATGATAAATAAGCAAATAACACTTAAATCTTGCTTATTGATATTACTTGGGCTACAATAAAGATATGTCACGGGAAATACAAGTTTCCTTGGTTCTGGATAAAAGCCCTAATAAAAGAGGCACTTTTAAATCTTGAAAAAGATACTATTTAGGGGAAATAGAAAATTTTATCTGGCAAGACTGGGTATGGTGTAGCAAGACTTTCCAGTTTGTCCGGATATACTGAGATTACCTCTCCGGCGCGAATCGGATAAGACGGGGTATATAATATGTCAAACAAGTGACAAAATTTCCCTAAATAGTATCATGATTTGATATTTGACTTGTTTTTGGAAATATGAACCTGTTAAATACATTGACCTGATAAATGGTATGTTTATTTCAGCATGTGAAATAGGTGATTATATAGATAGGTATATCTATAAGGAAATCCAAAAACCATAAGGATTAACAATTTGAAATAAAGCACAAGCATCTGTGTCTAGATTCTTTATTAGAAATCTCTTTTCCATTATTTTGTTTAAATCATCTATCTCGTAACTCGTACGATAAAATAAACAATGGAAACCCTTTAAGTTGGGACACTATCAAAAGTATAAGAATTTCCAATGCGTTACCATAAACTATTAACGCAAGTAAGAAGCATGTAAAGTTGTGATAATATATAAGAAAACACATGAAAATTTAATTATAAGTCCACAGAGGTTGAAGTATATCACACACGACTTCCAAGGCAAGACCTTTGAAAAATATAAATTGGGCACGATGACATCAATGCTAAAAAAACTACTAATCCAAAAAAGTGGTACTTTGCCACATGATCCTACAAAATGAATATCGCTGAGGTACGTTGTAACAATATTTCACAACCATCTGTACACAATCTAATCAGCTTCATAATTATTATCACTGCAAAATAAGTCACATACCTTTGTAAAAAAATTCCCTATTTCATTTTATTCGACATTTCTGGGTAATGTCTTTTAACAACGGTTATCACACGAAATTCCAGATAAAATCCTTACATTTCTTTTTCTGACTTCTACATATCATAAGTAGACTTTCGTGTTTTTATTTCCCCTAATGGTCATCATACCATGAGGATTTCTTTCATAGTAACGAATATTGATCTATTTCATTTCTTGGTAAATCCACACGTTACACATGCATTGTTTGTTACGCATGTGGTTCGTTTGATTTATGAAGACCACTGGAGGGCTTCATTCCTATTTATTATTTTATCCAAACTCAAATATCATTCCGTTTTTCTTTGCACTATAAACCACATTATTACAAAACGATAACTCTTTGATATCAAGTCAATAAATTTCGTTAAACCATTAAGGTAAAGAATTTATATATAGGTATAAAATTTTGTTTGAGGTATACTCTCATTTAAATTTATGTTTAAGTTATTTATTATTTGATAATTAATATTAGTAGTAATAATATTAGTATTATTTTAAAACTAGGGTTATTGTCAAGAGCAGGTATTGAATAGCCTAGCCTTAGTTAGGCATGGACTGATCACCTATGCTTAAACAAGGCAGCACTAACCAATATCCAACCATGATAATGACTAGTTAATATATATAAATTAAGTCATCATAATTTATTTAGTAAATTTTAATTATATATAAAAATATTATGTTTTGTACTGTAAGGAGAAGACATATTTTCATAAAATTTAGAGGGACAAATAAAACTATATAAATAATAATTGTCTATCACATGTTTTGTGGTAACTAGATACCGTAACGCTCTGGCAAGAAAATAACCATATAAGAATAATATGGTAGTCATCAATTACATTGGGTTAGGAGAACATTGTAATATATAAGAATAGTCCTTGTTTTCACTTATTTATAACATTTGTAAATACATTTACAACGTTATATGGTTTCGAAATAAAAATAAGTAATCACATAGAATCAATCCATTTAGTGTTATATATTTACAAAATATTTTACAAATACTTTTGTACAATAAATATTTTTACACCTTTATTTACAACTATCATTTAACGTTATAAATAATAGCGATTTCTTTTACCAAATAATAATATATATTACATAGTATTTATATTTATGTAAGATACGGTTCAGACAGGGACACAAATAATATATATTACATTTGCTTTTCAAATATAATGGTTGGTCATGTCAAAACAACTTGTTTTATTATATTTCGATCTCTAGGAAAAAAAAATATGGTCACTAATAGTGTACTATCACATTATTTCACAATTAAAATAACTTGGAACTCTAAACAATGATACACTAATTCTATTATCTTTTGGTATATCTTTACAAATTCACTCATCTCAACACTTTTGATTTTCTCATATCATAAATATTTGACAAATTATTTTTCATGCTTTTATTTCAATTTGGAACCTGTCAATTCTAAGTCTTCCTCAGTTGCCAATCAAAGTAAGCTTCTTTTTGACAAAGAATTTTTATTGATTCTAAAAATCCTTCACCTTCATTTTAAATATCTATTGATCAAATATCTTTTGGATTGAACCTAGTCACTTTGGAAATTATATCATTTCATCTCATTCGTTTGTCATCAATTTCTTGAACTAATTCAGTTGAACCATTGAATCCTCCTTATGGTACAACTCGTATTCACAAAATTTGATATTTTAATTCTATATCATCTACCTTAAATATTATTTTATTGACTAAAATATGACATAAGTCCAAAAGAAATATCGTAACTCAAATCTCGAGGACGAGATTTAAAACAAGGTGGGGAGAATGTAACATCCCTATTTTTATCATAGGTTTGGTTAAATTTATTAACCATTAGTAACTAGTAACTAGTAAATAATTTATTTTAATATAATTATTCAACCAAAATAGTTTTAAACATTATTTTATATAGTTGGTTGAAATAATTTTGGTCTGTGTATGGGTGACCTTTTCTAAATAAAATAAAAGTTTCTAAAATCTTATATTATTAGACAGGTAGATTATGGGTAAGTTGAAAATTTGAAATATAAAGTTCCTAGACGGGCCTAGGAACCGTATAATAATTAAATTATAAAATACATTGCATTTTGAACCTACTCCGTTTTTAATGAAACTTAGACCCAAATGTAGACAAAAATATTATCGTTCAAAAGACATATTCATTATTTTGTAGAACGTTATATTTTAGAAGTTATACGCGTCAAATAAGTGAAGTAGTTAAATTAATTATAATATATATAATATAATAATAAAATAGTAAAATTCACAATTCAATTTCAATTGAATTAGTGAATGTCAACGTGTTTTCATTTTAAAGTGAGAAATAAAATAATATAATAATAAAATGAAACATTTGAAATTAGGATTGGTGATGTGGACGTATCATGGAAAGAAATAAAATAAATAAATCTAAAAAACTTACAATATTGATGCAAGTGTACGTCATATAGATAAGAACCATTTGAGTAGCCTCCAAGCTACTTTCCCAGTATAAATACAAAGCAATATGCCATTTTTCATCTGCTTCTCTTCCATCTCGATTTCATTCTCTACATATACATATATATATTTATTCTTATTTATTTTTATTTACACTATAGTAATAGTAATAAAACCCTGATCGTTTTAAGTGTTTTAACTCCCGATCACCGCTACCCTTTCTGATTGATCTGGAACCCATAACTCATGTCAAGGCTCTGCCCGACTAAGTTTGTTGGGATTCGGTCTCGGACATCGGGACAAGGTTGAATTAGGAGTACTATACTTACCATGAGTACACTATATATTTTTAAATAGCTCAGAAATTATACCCAAAATTTTACCAGAAGGCTTTCTAGTTGAACCCTAAAGTTACAAAGTGAGTCCATTTTCTTTTCTCACTATTTTATTTCCTTTTTCTTTGTAATATAATTATATTCAAAAATGTCCCAAACCATAACAACTCTCACCAAAACTATTATATTTTTATTATTATTATTATTATTATTATTTATATTTTGTCTAAAAAGAAACCCTAATTGAAACACCCAAGTAATCCAACATAATTCCTAAAATTTTCAGAACAATCAGAATCGGGATCAAGGCCCCTAAAACTCAGGGGGGTATTCCCTACTCAACGATTATCCTTATAAGTTATTATAAAACTCAAATTTAATCATTTCGTCGACTCAGCTGGCCTACTCCTACGCGTGGCTACCCTATAGTGATTTGGTGTTCTTTACGGACCGTAACATTAAGAGTCTTACGGACCGTAAGCACCCTTACGGACCGTAACATTGGGAGTCTTACGGTCCGTAAGCATGTCAAATTTCGTATATAAATAGCAGAGGTTGGGACTTGAAATTGGACGCTGGAACGACGAACAGAGTCGAAATATACACAGAGTTATGCTCTGTTTACCACAATTAACACACACAAATCACTAATCGATGCTGCAATCAGGGTAATAACTCGATCGCTATTACGATTCAACGTCCGATCGATTATAACTATCCAACGATAGTTTAAGTGCCGCTCAAATTGAGTTTATACTTTGTTATTCATCGTGATTTCGACTTGAATGTTTGAGTGCTGTTCGAACTCGGACTATACTCTGTCATTCGTTGTGAATCCGCTGAATTGTTAAGTATTGCACTTTGTCATTCGTTGTGAGGGTTTTATCTCGTGAGTTATCGTAAATGCTGTATTAAGTTATCTACCTAGTTCGTGTGCACTAGGTTACAAGGTTAATCAATAGGCTAAGTTCTGCCTGTATAAATCTGCAATATATCGAGGCTTATCTGTAACTTTGGCTGTATGAATCTGCATGCTTATAATGTGAGTCATTCTCTTTTTATCAAATTATTTTCAAAATCATGTTTATTTTCAAAAGTTATAATTACAGTGATTAAGTTTATGTAATCACCAGGTTACAGCCGGTATGTGGGGTATTGTGCACATTACTACTGTTGTTATCACTTTAGGTGGGCGAACCTAATTAGTGATATTCGTCATTCATTGGGGCATCCAATGGTGATATGACCACAGTCACCGAAATGAGTCGAGTGACAAATACTGTGGGTAGTTGGTTTGATATCAGAAACATTGTAATCTCTCTTAATACTGTGAATTATAACAAACGAGTCGTTTTAGTAAAACTGAATGATTCACTCAGTATTTCCCTGCTGACAAAACCTTTTTAAAACGCGTTTCAGGTAATTACAGTAGATTGGAGTAAGAGATGGATACGGCACTGAAAGACATCAAGAAGTGGCTTATTTATTAATTAAATCAAATATTGTTTTATGCAATAAAATTTATCTTTATTAAAGCTACCATTGTAAAACATGGGTTTATCCCATCTATTTAAAATAAATAAAATCCGGTGTTTTCTAAACTCTGATATTTTTCCTAACTCACGGTCCTGATGAAATTTCCGCTGCAACATTTTCAAATTAATCACCGGTACCACTGGGCTGTTCGCGACTCCCGATTCCGTCCAGGGTGGGTCGGGGGCCGTGACACAATTGTATTTTGTTTTCTTTGCAATCAACTTGACCTATTATTACTTTTCGTTAATTTTGATTTCTTGATTCTATTTATTGGTTGTTTTATAGATGGAAAAGTTGAACTTAGTTATAAAGGAGCTCGTTAAGGAAAAAGATGAAGAAAAAGAAAGGTTCAATGGAACTATTGCGGGGTTGTTGCCTGAAAAAGAAAAAAAGATAAGGTGGATAAAAATGTTATGCTTGATAGGATGTCACAAATTAAAGCTATGTTAACAGCTACAGTTCGAAGATAGGCTATAAACACTTGGTTTTGAATGTTTAGATATTTATCTTATTAGAATAATTTTAGTTATTTTTTGTTTTAGTTGGTATTTTTTGTATGCTTTTGAAAACGAGATGTTTTATATAATTTTTGGATTTTATTAGACTTTTTTTATATTATTTGTAGTTTTACTGATATGTAATTTTGATGAAAATAGCAGGGAGAAAAAAAAATCTGAATTAAAAACCAATATTCCAGTAATCAGTAAATGTTAGCAAATGGTTGCAAATAACTATACCAAGGCGTTTACAACTCGGTCGCAAATTGTGTAAAAAATGGTGGATAAATGGTGGCAATATCGGTGGCTAAATGGTATCAAAACTCGCAAAATGTGTAAAAAATGGTGGCTAAATGGTATCAAGACGTGCAAAACTGATGGATAAATGGTGGCAATATCAATGGCTAAATGGTATGAAAACGCGTCACCACTCGGTGGCAAACAAGATGCAGTGGCAAATAATTTTGACCAATTTTGTGGTGGTAAAAATAAGGTAGCAAAATATAAAAATGGTGGCTATTTAGTGCCATTAGGGCAATTGGCACATGTGTTTTTGTCACTGTGTTTCAGGTGGCAAACTGGTGACAACAAGGAAACTGCTACCATTTTGTAACAAAAAATTTCATGACAAAAACCATGTTTTCTAGTAGTGAAATTATGTTGCATCGTCCACTAAGATATTTAGGGTTACCAACCTCCGTCACCGCCATGTTTGTATTTCCGTTGCTGTTTTTTTGGGGTGTGACACTGCAAACACAAAATATTGCGAAAACCATGTGAACGAATGGAAAAACCAATCAAAACCAATTTTTTAATACAAAGCTCATTGTAATTAAGATACAACATCAATAAAAAAGAAATTACAACATTAAATAATTCATTTATTCCCACAAAATCACTCTTATTAGATTTTTTATACATGTGTAAATATAACAAATGTACACATATGTAAATAGCAAACTTACACATGTCTAACTTTTCTTTATTTACGAATTCACGTAAATTTAAATGTGTAAATTAAATTTCTAACATTGTTTTCAAAAAGTTGCAATTTTAATGGAAATATTTTAAATAAAAATTGTGTGTTTTTTTAATAGTTTTTGTTGTGTTCACACTAGTTCTCACAATATATGGTGGTTCCTAAATGATTTTCACCCTATATATATATATATATATATATAATATATAGGGTGGGGTTCTAGAGTGAACACTCATGTATTTGCGAACTGAGTGAACAAATTCTGACCATTGATCTACACACGTGTATGGCCAGGTTCTCTTCATCAAATCGTAAAATACACTAGTGTATTTCATCATCAAATCATGGCCATTGATCTACACACGTGTATGGCCAGGATTAGTTCACTCAGTTCGCAAGCTACACTAGTGTTCACTCTTGAAGCTAATCCTATATATATATATAAATATATATATACATACCTAAATATAATTATATGACCGTTCAACGATCAAAACATTCAAACTACAACAATTTTCACCCGTTATCAAATCACGGGGGGGGGGGGGGGGGGCGGAATTTTCAGCCCACAGCGCCGTGGAAGGGGGTGTGTTTAGTGACGCTATGGGGCGTTATGCTCAAAGATGGAGCCCCAAAACGATCCATGTGCCAAACTATAATTGTGATTGATTATAAACAACCATACTTGACCTAGATTGATCAAGTAAGGTTTACATTTTAAAGGCGATGTTTCTCTCAAAGCTTTAACCCTTGACCTTTACGGGTAGCTCCACTTTAACTCCAAAGATTTTGCTATTTGACCAAACAATATTTAGGTTCTGAATGATAATGATTGACCTAAATGAACCAATATTGAGGGGGAATGGTTTTAATTGACCAAGAATGACTAATGTTAGCCATGATTGACCAATGTTGACAAATCGTGATCAAGTATAGATGAGTAACAACCGACCAAGTATAGTTGTGATCCCAAAGTTTAGTTGCAGCTAACCTACATTTTATAACCCGTTGACGATCCTTCCAAACCACTGACCATAGTTCGCCTACGGATTGCGGGTGCCAAAGTTAAATATCACTTGCAGTTCGTTGGTAATTATGGCCGGATTACGGATGAGCTTTAATAATTTTACTTTTTCTTATAGGTCCATTTAACGAATCGGATCTACGAATCCACTACATGTACTATGTGCAGAGCTTGTATGTGCGGAATCCATACAAACAAAAACGACGAATACACACAATATGGTACATTTAACATGGAGGTGGCAGGGAGAAAGAGATGTAATGGGTTTTACCAACGGTGGAGGTATCCACACACCCCCCAAAAGTATCTACACACCCCCTAACCCTAAATGACCCTCATTGCCCAATACGCCACAAACTGGCCCCACCCATACACCCCTCATTGCCCAATACGTTTGAAAAGTATTTACACACCCCCTACCATCTAATTAATGTCAATCATTGGGTGTCAGCCAATGATTACCAATGATTGTGGTGAGTGGAACTTTATTTTGATAGGGTATTTGTATGGGGAAGTTGTGAAATATTAAGAAAATTAAATTTTTTTTTATAAAATGTTGTTATAAAAAATTGTGTTAGTATTATAAAAACTTCATATTTTTAT